>LGUA01000095.1:0-34135 GCA_001660665.1 Emergomyces africanus | reverse complement strand
CCCCTCCCCCTCCCCCCCCCCGGCGGCTGTGTTTCTTCGCACTCTGAGAGGTCTGGATATTCTGAAGGAGTTGCTCATCCTTTTGCAAGTAAAGGTATGTCATCCACCAAGTCTTCGAGGAGAACCGTTCCTCGCACCGCCAATCTCAGCATATCCCAAATCCGAAAATATGGAAAACATAGGATCCACGGTAACATAGATTTTATCGGCTTGAAAGTTGTAAATTTTGCCGTGTATCTGCTTTTCCTTCTCCGAGTCCTTCTCTTTGACACCTCTTAATGGAACTTGTACGAGCCCGTCAAATCTCAGTGTTGTAAATTTATCCTTTGTCCGCAACTGCCTCCGATTCTGCGTTCCAAGGCCTGGGAGCAGATATGTCCACATCATGTTGTTTGTTTATACCGCAGGTAACGGATATGATAAGCCATTGGTAGTCATGGCCCTTTGGCTTTGCATTGGATTGCGGAAGTGCCTTCTAGCTATTAATCTAGGAGACTCCAGTATGGTATCCAGACTAGAACTATTATTTTTTCGACGTAGCAATCTCCTCTTCGGCTAAGACAAGGGCCGGCCTTGGTTGCGACGGCGGGGATGTCGCTTTTGATTCGTCCCCGCTGTAATTTTGGAGACGTCAATTATCAGCAGAGATTCCGTCCGTTCACCTACGCTTGCCAGTTTATCCACAGTGATAACACAGCCAGCAGAGTAACTATAGTAAAACTCACTGTGCTTTCTCGTGCATTTTATTAGCCTCTAGGCCCATAAACGAGGGCGCGAAGGTCACATATCCTACATTATCAGAAGTTAACTGAAGAAATTCCAAGCTGGTTGTGCAATTTAACTACCTACCATTGAGGACACCAAATCCCACAGCTAGCGCCACTGGGACAAATCCGCGCATTCGACCCATTGTAGGCAGAGGCTTTTTTTAATAATTCGATGAGTTAAAGGAGGGCCAGTTCTGGCGCGGAATCAGTAACTAGTAGAAGAGAAAGAAAATCATACCCCAAGATTTGAAAATAAAATAACCTTCTTGGAATTGATTAAGATATCACGTGATCGTCGTACACTGGTAGGTATTGGAGTCGCGTCGTGCGTAGGCTCGACGCGTCCAGAGCAACGAATCAATCACAGCCAGAGTGCTAACATCGAATCTGGCCAAGATCACCTTTCTCTCTCACTCCCAGCATTGCTTTCAATTTTCCCCTTCCAAACAGATATTCTACTATGACAGCTTAAGGCGATGGGTTATCACCGTTGGGCTTGCAAATGGAACTATGGCGAGAGCGTGGCTTTGTTCCAGACTCGGATGAAGACGACGATTTCGAGAGTCAGCAAAGCAATAACTTGAGTAGAAAGACCGGAACGGTCTTGAAACCAGGTATACTTGTACATGAAGAATGTATCCCGGAGGACACGAATGCCCATGGAAATCAAGGAGATCAGGTGAAGAACGGCCTGGAATCCCAGGTGGTTCCCAAGGCATCAGAGAGCGAACTTTTGGAAGCCCAGCCAAGGAATAATCCTGGTGAAGGAGCCAGAAAGATAGCGGAATCTGATATACATGGAGATGAGATCATCGCGGAGGACCTGCAACTTCAGGGAACCCTGGGAGACCAAGACCAAGTGGAGGATCATGCTGAATCTCAGGTTATTCCCCAGGGCTTTAGTGATACACTTTTGGGAAGTGGTGATCTTGATGACGATCCGCTGCAATATTATGATGGCCCGAGTAATCTTATCTCGAGAACCGAGCTGCCCAGCACTACTACAGGAAATACTACCTCCTCAGATGCCATTCGTCGTTTCCCTTCGAGTACGGACCGGAGCTCCTCCCCTGATGAGCTGCAATTCGAGGAGCATTTTCGACCTCGTACCCCAGTTGGCAAGGATCCACAATTGAACTGTCCCAAAGGAGATGGGGGCAATGACAGTGAAGACTCGTCCCTATCACCGGCTCTATCGAATCCCCAGACCCCGCCATCGTTTCGAGATCCGGGACCAAGGAGAGCGCTCCGGGGCCGCAAATTTATTAATCTCCATCCATACCTAGTGGACCAAGTGGAATACCAGAGATGGTGTGCAAGTAACAATATACGACCTATTCGTGTAGCACCTGCGGACCGTGATTCTAATCGTCGAGATGAATCACAGGGTCAAGAGTTTGTGAATGATGCTGCGCCTCCTGCGAGCAGCCCAGTTGGGATATTTCGATTCCCACCCGGCTCTCCTTCTACCGCACCCAAGCGAAGGAAACTAGCCCAGCCTGTTCGACCGCTGAGGAATTCCCCTCGGACCATTAATTCCCGGAAAACACCTATACCTTCAAGCTCTACGAAATTACCTCCGCTGTCGACTAGTGATGTAAATGGCTCTGACCGGAAAACTCGGAATATATCTCGCCCGCCCAGAGGTGTACAAGGAAATGAGCCCCAAGAAACCAGACAAAACCAGATACAGGTCGTCGTTGACAATAGAGTGTTAGGATCTCCGCCACAAGAAGCAGGTGATATCTTTGACGTTCCCCTGTCGTCGCCTTCGTCTGGGCGAAAGTCATCAAATAAGAGGCTTCAAAGACCAATCAAATTTCGGTTTCCTCGTGGATACAGTCCTTCACCCATAGTCAGTCTGGTTCTACAGGAACAACAAAGTGCTCGTAATCAGGATTCAATAACAATAAACGACTCATCGGACATTGATCTTGAACCCAATTCGAAAGCCGGGGGTAATTTGAGCCCGCAATTACCATTGCCGCTGTCAGTGGAAGAAATCGACCGACTAGAAGAAACGGAAGACTTTGAGGAATCAGAAGAACTTGCGACTATTGAGCTCCAGCGGCTTAGGCGGAAAATTAAAGGGGTGTTGCCAGCTTCATGGCCACGACTTGACCTGAAACAGCAACAGGAAAAAGAGAGAGCAGCAGCTGAAAAAGCAAGGCTTAGCTACTTACGCAACCGCCGCCAGAGTGGTAAAGGGGTAGCCCAGAGAATATCAAGAAAGAGAAGCGACGGTTATAACCAAAAAACCAACCTAGTGCTTTTCTCACTCCTGATGAGTCAAGTTCGGACGACGAGCCATCTCACACTGCTCAAAGCTCACGAGGAATTATGCCCGAATTGATGGACGCGGATGATCCATTTGCTGATGAAAATGCGGATGACATCATTGAAGATAACCGTATTGACTACATGTTACCTCCAGCACCACGGAAAGCAAAGCGTCGCGACCTCCAACATCGTCGTGGGCTAGGATCTCACCAAGGAAACAGCCTACGTGCTCAGGATTCCTCAATGTCGAGAAAAAGGTCGCAACATCAAGCGAGAATAACAGATACCCTAAAAAGACCACGAATTGCGGCAGCGCCGTCAAAATCTCGACTTCCGAGATTAGGCATATTAGACGCGGCTGATGTAAAAGATCAACTGGTTCGGAAACAGCCTCAATTCCTCCGCGTTGCTGCGCGACAAGCACGATTCCGTCGAGACCATGGTCGGAAAAGCCCAACACGAACGTACTTAAAACTTGGAACAAGGCAAGACACAGAGGACGCAAATAAATCATTAAGAGAGTGGAAAGCCGGGTCACTTCAGCAAAGTAAGATTGTCGTAAGCAATCGTGCAAAAAAGAGATTGCGACGATCATACGAAAGCAGCGTGGTGGAATACCAAAACTACATCGAGCCCAATCAAAATATGTCACATCAGGTTCGGACGGATGAGGCACGCCCTGTTCCTCGAATCGATGACGATGTTACCAGTGCTAGAAGCGATCAACAGAGACCTGCTTTAGAAACACTTCCTACGGCACTGGAAAAGGGTGCAAATCTACCAAACCCCTCCCGCACTCAAGGCCAGGTTACCCAGCGCTGGAAAGTGCGGAAGGGCGGATACGCAATTTCATCGCTTAGGCGAAATGCACCCAGACCTGCACAATTGGACATCTCTGTGACGAGTAGTCTTAACTTGGGTCGTGCGTCAAGCTTTCAACGTTCCCTTTCTGTTCTCAACTCGCTATACAAAACTGCGGCCTCGCCTCGAAGCAGAAACACCGGCTTGCTGTTGGCAAGGTTTCTCACTGAAAATCCGCCTCCGCAGAATGCCCATCCATCACCACCCAATGACAGTTCTAATTCCCGTGGTGGCATGGTACCCTCGCACGAACAGAGTCAGAAACGGCGACATCAGCGACGAAAACGCCCTCCCCGACATCTCAATGTGGAAAACGTAGAAGATTCGCAGCCCCTAAGTGTCGATACGGATGCGGCAGATGCCTATTCTATAAAATCAGTCGTCGAAGTCAACGAACACCAATCTCTAAAGGGCCTCAAACCCGCTTCAGCAGTCTACACAGCCAATTTTGGCATTTTCCCCCTCCCTGTTGGTACCTTCTTCCATTCTTCTACTTTCATTGGAAGTGGAGATCTTTCCGGCTCCATGAAATTATCATCCCGTAACCTAGGCCGTGATAATGGCCGTTCTATGATACAGTACGCCGATCAAACGTATCGATGGGGCCCATGGAATGAGACTGTATCGTCGGAGCTTGGTGCTTTGCTAGATACTCTTCTAGAAACAGCCCGGAAATGCCAAGGCTCAAATGAGAATATAATACACGATTCAGCTGCGAAAATAGGCCAAACGTTAGATACCTTCCGATCTATTATTACTTACGTAAATGACAAACTTTACTTTATGGACTCAGTCGATAGATCGATGTTTGTTGACAGGTGCATTGTGCTTCTATCCAAGGTTTCGGATACGTTACCGTTCTCGGCGACAAATTTTCTCTCTGATTCCACAGCAGCCACACGATTTTGGATAAAACTAGAAGTGTTGACCTATGTTTTTGCTAACCAAATACGCCAAATTGCATCACACGAGCTGGTTCAAACTACCAAATATTTTGAGATTGTTGGCATGATGACGACAATTCAAAATCGAATCCTGCATGCCGTGTTAAACAAAACTGGATTAACGGATATCAGGCAGTTTCTGGAGGAGGTTAAATGGCGACAGAAGAGAGAATCTGGAATCAAAGACGATTACCCCTTTGTAGAGGCATTTCTCGTTGTTCAGAAGATATTTTATACGGACCCGATGCTTCGAGGTACGAACGAAGATCTTCTCTCGCAGGCTGTTTTGCCTCCATCAACCTCGCATTTACCAAATGACGCTCATGAGCTGGAGAAATTATGGCATGGAGTATTTATGACACTTCCGCTTTATGAGTTTGACGAGTTGGGAATTTTCCATCCAGGGCAACGACTTAAAGAAACTTTCGACCAGTGGCAGACGATCAAACGCTTGGTATCCCCCGTCTTCGATGCTTCTGCTGGTCTTTCAAAAGCATCCGCTCCCGCCTTCAACAATTACTGTCGAGCACTGTTCCACCGTTGTTTTTATTTGATTGATAGTTGGGGCTGGCGCCACAGCAAAGTCATGCTAGACACGCTCTTCGATTTTTTCGCGAAGAACTCCCTTCACAACCTAATCCAAGAGCAATCATTCGGTTCGCCAAGTTTTCTTGACGAACTCGACCGACAACCTACCCTTGAGATGGAACCTAGGGACAGCTGTTTCCATATTCTGTTGAAGACTATAGCCCTCGGCCTCAAGAAGATGACTGATCTATACGATAAAAAAAAAAATCCGAAATTTTGCCTGGCGCCTGTTACCAAACCATGGCCGCGAGTATCCAAAAGACCAGCCTCTTCGCATAGAGGATCTTGAAGCCCTAAGAAATCACCATGACCTTCTATGTACGCTTTACTGGGCTACCCCTGACACATGTCGACCACGAGTCGAAACTATTCGTGACCTTGTACATCCTGCTACGGCTCATAAGGAAGCATGCGCCATCAATATCCATTCCTGGTTGAGACTGGTTAGATTCAAATTATCCACAGACGAAGACACTGCTGGATTAGTACCCTTTGCAGATTGGCATGCTTCCTTCGTTATTAACATGTTGCAACAGCATTCACATGCCCGGACTGACATAGAAAATCAAGTCGCTTCAAACTCGCTGTTTTCTCGCCAAA
This sequence comes from Emergomyces africanus, assembly GCA_001660665.1. Classification (NCBI taxonomy): domain Eukaryota; kingdom Fungi; phylum Ascomycota; class Eurotiomycetes; order Onygenales; family Ajellomycetaceae; genus Emergomyces; species Emergomyces africanus. The sequence continues at coordinate 28,095 of LGUA01000095.1, read as the reverse complement.
CTGTCGAAGATGCTGTCATTGATTACCAAAAGCCAATAGAATCACTATTAAGCAATGCTTTGGTCAATTTGAAAATTGCAATCGATGCTGCAAGAGCCCCCGATCAAGCCAGGGTTTTGCTGGAAAGGCTTCCTATCTCCAGATTACTTGAACTTTTCAACCCTAGAATTGCCCGCTTACATTCACTTATTTGTAAAACGCTGGATGTCGTGCTTGCTTACGCAAATACGAATATGAAAACCCAGGCATCAACCGGACCTACGGAGACAAGTGATGATAGCCAAGAGTTTGAGGGTTGGGCTGTACTCGCAGAGTTGTGTGTGCAAGAAGAGAGAGCAGCTGGGACAAATCTACCTGTTGAGCACCTGAATAACGTCGTTCGCCCTGTGATATATCGGTTCCTGTCCACTTGCTATGGAGAAGACCAAGCTCCTGACGATATTGTGCTTCTTAAAATCGTTGACTGCTGGTCGTCGGTCGCCAATACTCTTGTCAGTCACAGGTTGAAAGAATGGAGCAGCTATATCAATCAGTACAGCGAAGACTCATGGGCTTCATTACGAGCCACAGACCAAACACGAAAGTTCTTACCTTATTTCCTCGCCAGTTTGATTGAAAAAGACGGGACATTCTATAAGGAGAACCAACACCAGATATTGAACCACTGGATCGAATGCATTGTTGAGAGGGGTTCAATGCTCAAGTATCAACACGTTTTGACTAAATCTATCATGAATGCGGATGGCTCAAATGCTCTTCTAAAAAACCTCCCTTTCTCGAAAAATCCGTCGAAATATACGTATGAGATTACTCTACAGGAGTTTTCTCAGAGAAGATTGTCACTTATCTCATGCATTCTTTCCAACATGCGGGAATATCTATCAGATGCTGAAGATCTTGGTACGCATGACGTGCAAATTACTCGCAGTCGATACCGCGGGCTCATTGAAACCCTGATGAGCGCGATGAAGGCTAAATATAGTGAACTGGGTAGTATCGACTCCTCAGCACATTCGTCATACTTAGATTTTGTACATCAAGTCGTTTCATTTCTCCAGCAGCACTCACAAAGGATATGCCCAATTGATCCTTTCTTCACAAATCCCAGCACATTTCCCCTTCCTGCTGGTGATCCTAACTATATTGTCGGCAAGTTGAAAGGTTACGCAGTTCGGCTTACATCCGGCAAAGTTGCGAACGAACTTTTTACCTTCCTTCAGCATGTATCCGAACGGGCAGCAATTGACGGCCAGCAGACGCACCTAGTTGATCAGCTCTACTCTGTCATGGCGGAGCCTGATGAACCCGGCGAACGCCACCAGTCCACCATCCGTTTGTTCTTGCTCCATTGCATTCTCCCAGCTTATGTGGAAATATGTCTCATCGCTCCTGGGGCATGGATCCTAGTGCGGCCTCTCCTGCAGTCTCTAACGCGGATATTAATGGGCTCTATTCTATTTATCAACACGTGCGATGATAACAGCATTTCTGTCTTTGTGGAAGCCATGGCCTACTACTTTGAATCGGTTGATAACGCTCTTCGTCTTTTGGTTGATCATCCTGGCCTACTCGATGAGCCCCACATCCTCCTTACCGTCACTTCCCTCCTCGAAACAATCATCACATCACTCCCTACCATCGACTACCTCGATCGAATTTCGAGCCAAACATCCACACTTGTCGCATATGTCGATATCTTCAAGCAATTTGCGCTGTTCGCAGCATCTACCCTCCTAGACCCTGCGGCTGCCGTTGCCCCACGGGTCCTCGACCTAGCTCTCGCTGGGAACGCTGAAAAGAACAATGGCCCTCCTTTACCACAATTTTTTGCAGATGCTCGTAACTTTGCCGCTCGTGGCCTGAAATCGCGTTTCCAGGACGGTTGGTCTTTTCATAATGGAAAGTATTTCGTTCGTCCGGAGCATAGCCAGCAGGTAAAGGAAGTCGCCATTACTGAGCCCGCATGCACATCTATGGATACGGCAAAACAAGTGTTTATAAAAACTGTTGAGTTATATTTTGGGACTATGGACAGGCTGGTGACGTTTTCCCCATCGTCGTTTTAGCGAATCCATGAGTTTATGGCTGCCATTGTGTGATTTACGCATATATTGATATGGACCGTACTGTACAAACAAAGATATACCCTAGAGCGAGGGTATTGGCAAGTCTTAGTGTGATTTTGTTTGATGCTTGAATTTCCCTTTTTACCTCATTTGTTCATGATTAACGGTATGAATTACGATATAGATAAAAATATATATAATCAGCGAACAGATTTATGCTAATTCTGACTATGCTTGTCTGTCATATATGTCTTGTAATATAAATTATTTCTTTTCAGTAATTTCCTACTCAGTACGGAGTACACTAAGCTATAAAACATCCAATTGGTTAAATAAAATACACAAACCAAGTGCCTATTACGCAGGATAACTCTTCTCGACTACAACTCAAACTGGAAGGGGATATTACTTTACTCGAAATAGTTCCAGCCCTACTGACAAACGCCCACAGCAACCACGCTCAATCATGCTGAAGTGGAGATGGCGAAGCGTTGATTAGATGGAAAGAGAAACACAAAAAACATATTGCCCCAACCCGACGCGACCATGCACCATGCAATATGAAAAGTCAAAAATGGTACAAAACACCATGAGCTCATCATCATCGTCTTCGTCGTCATCACCATCGTCCCTCATTGATGTAAAAATGTATGCAAAGAGTCACAAAGAAAACAACAGACCAAACCGCTAAGGAACAACAACTCAAAACAATCCGCAACCCCTCCTTCCCCACACCTTCTCCCACTTCTATTTTTCCAATGACTAGTGGGCGCCAGCAACTTCACTCGGCGCAACGCCAGATACAGTGGGTGAACCTGCACCTGCACCGCCCTGACTTCCGCCACGAATATGAAAGCGGCGACCAGAATGAATACCTGAAAGCCCAAAAACCTTTTTCATGGCCCCTGTAACACTAGAGCCACTCAACCGCCTCGTTGACTTACCCGCGTCTTCGGTGGTTGGGTTATTTCCTTGCCGCTTCTTCTTCACAACAGGAACGTCCTGGGTGACGGTTGGCTTTGGCGGCCATTCGCCGTCCGCTTTCCAGCCCTGGACTAGGGCCTTGGTCACGTCTGAGAGATTTATTGGTATAGCCGGCGTTAGGGATTGGATGACGACCTTGCTATAGATGGAAGGGTATATGGAGGGCTTTATGGACGCCCGAACGGGATTTGTGATTGGGAGGAGGGGTTCGGCAACGGGAATCAGAGGCTCTTCAGAGTCGGGAAAACGTAGTTGGTTGGGGTCAGCGTTGTAGTTGTTGTTGTCGACAGAGATGTGTGAAAAGGCTTGCTGGATGACTATATCTCTTAATGAATTACTAGGTGAAAGACTTTGAGCATTTGCTCCTAGTGGAGCTTTCGTGGATGAGGAAGACAGCGGTCTCGACGAAGCATCCACTGGCGCTGTAGAATCCGGAGAAGCCATCTCCACGTCCCCACTTTCTTCGTAGATACGACTCCCGGTAGCACTCCCCTCACTGGTTCCGGCAGTGGCTGCGCCATCACCCCCTTGCCCTTGACTGCCACCCGCCGATGAGGGAAACCTAGCCCCCGTCCACGCATCCCGTCTCTCCATCCATATCCTTAACCCTTCATTCCACGCCAATTCCTCATTCAAAATCCTCCTCCGTTTCCTCTTTCTCTCCAAAATGCTATCTTGCACTGCATCTGGCGACTCAAACCTGTAAGGATCAGCTGCTAATAGGCTAGGCTCTCCTGGGCCTACCCCCCCTGTCCTAACTTCCCCTCCAGCCTCCGAGCAGGAGCTATCCTGTTCCCGCTCCCGCCATTCGCGCACCTTGCGGGCACATACTTGGATTGCTCCATCCGAGGTTCCGTTCTGCGTAGTTGATTGTGGTTGCACGGGTGAAGTAGACCGGGGTTCGTAAGCCCAGTCATCTCGTATGGTTTCGAGGAGGTAACGCTTGGCCGATTTTATGGCTGCTTCGCGCGCCTCGCGAGATTCGGCTGCTCCAAGGGCGCCATCAATGGCGGCGGGGCGGGGTTTGCGATGTAACGAGGCAAAAACAGACGTGGAATGGTGGGATTGAGAAGTTGTCAGATCCATTTGATCCCGTTTTTGATTCTTTTATTCTTCTGTCTTGTGTCACGAGGGCCACAGTGTCACTTGTGAATATGTCCCTGAGACATGGGGCCGGCGTGAGCCAGAAGTTGTGAGTAGGTATTTACAGAATTTTTGAGGATTTTGCGGAAGGTTTGAGGTTCCGCCGGTTTGTAGAAGTTTCTTTTTGTTATTACGTCGTTATTATACTTCAGCTCTCGGTTTGAATGTTCCTGTTCTCCTACCAAAATATATAAATATTTAAATAAATAGAAAATAAAATAAAAATAAAGCAATAAAACAGTAAAACAATAAAACAATAGAGCAATAAACAATCCAAAAGCCTACACTGCTCACATGACCTTGCCCAAGACTTCATGCATCGCGTGACATCAAAAAAATACCCTTTAAAAATGTGGCGGATTCTGGATACGGGGCACACGAATGTATGAAAGAAAGAAACAACGTCGTTCATCTATCTTTTGGGACTCGAGAAAATACCACAGAAAATAGGGGGCTAGAAGTACATGTCTATCATTAATTTTTTACAAAGAGGATTCTATATGTATGCACCATGGAACGAAAAAAAAAGGAAAAGGAAAAGGAAATAGTATTGTAGCCAAAAACCCATACTCACTGGCCGCAAAGCAAAACAATAGGTAAAAATAAACCCGACAAAAATATATCCGCAGGTGTATAGGAAGTAATAGCCCCTTTGTTTTCCTGTCTGTCTGTATTGGTGCCCTAACAATCAGATCAATTCCTCACCCGCCCGGTCTCAGTGTTCTTCTGCGCTTCGCCAGGAGCCGCAAATCCCCATCCAGAACTCTTCTTGCGCCGCCCCTTGCGGTCTCCATATTTCTCGTCAAACTTCTTTATGGCGGAGAGAGACGACATATCTTCGCTGATAGAAGCACTGATCTCTTCCATGGCGCGCTCGAAATGGGATTTGGAGAGGGTTCGCCGTTCGGGATACTTGTACGGCTCTTCGCCTGTGTGTTGAGCGGCGAGCTCATTCTCCTCTCTGACGCATGCTAGAGCTGCCGCAACGCACATGTTTTTCAGGTCTGAGCCGGAGTAGAGGGGTGTTCGGTTGGCTAGTTCGGCTAGATCCACTGATGGGTCTACTTGCTCTTCCTTCAGATGGATCTTTAGTATTGCTAAACGGTCCTTTTCAGTGGGTAGGTCTACGAGGAGTCGGCGTGGAAGGCGTCGTAGGACGGCATCGTCCAGGTCAAAGGGGCGATTCGTGGCGACCATGATGAAGGCAGACAGCTCGTTCATGCCATCCCATTCTCGTAGGAATTGGTTTATTAGTTCTCGATGTGTCGTTCTACTGCTGGCTGCAACTCGTGAACCAAAGATGGCATCCGCCTCGTCGATAAATACGACACAAGGGGCAAGCTTCTTAGCTAGCGTGAAGATGGCTTTCACATTCTTCTCCCCTTCTCCAACATACATGTCATAGACTTCGGAGCCGCTCACTTCCAGCACAGTGGCACCACTTTGTCGGGCAACAGCTTTGGCTAACATTGTTTTCCCTGTACCGGGCGGGCCATAGAGGAGTAGACCTGGGATTTTATCCGTGGAAAGGACACCATAAGTGAACGCATCGGGTCTAATGAGTGAAAGAGAAGTGAGTGTTTTGAGAGCCTCAATGGTATCCGCAGGTGCATGGACATCGTCGAAGGTTGTGCGGATACTTTCAGCATCGACCACGCCGTTAAGCAGCTTCTTTTCGTGAGTGTTGCACGTCTTCCGTAACTGCTTCAAGCGTGCTTCGCGGTCCGGCTCGTTTTGCGTAGCTTTCACCTTCGGATGCCTCTCAGCCATCCAGTCTCCCTTCGCCCGATCGCTCTTTTCCACAAGGTCAATGCTGCGTTGTAGCTGTTGGAGGTCGAGTTTGCCAGGGCTTTTCACGCTGCCTAGCGCAAGTGAAATAACGCGATGGACCCGGTCAAAGGACCAGTATCCATCATCAAGGCCTGAGCTTTCTATGGCATTAGTATCCAAGGGCCAGGTTCGATCGCGCAGGAGGCTTGTGTCTGCTAATTGCGGGTCATTCAATCTAACTCTCATCATATTCTGCAGATGGCGCACGTTGATCTCAAGGGTTCTTCGCTTCAGGTCTTCAGAAAATATTTTTTCAACTGCTTGCGAGTTCATTGCAGGGGTCACAACAATTGTTCTGGCAAACTCGTCGTTGAAGTCTCTCTGCACAAGTTTGGGATACGCCTTCCCGAGAGGATATTCTGGCTTCCTTCCGGAAACTGTGCCGATGATTATAACCCTCTGTCCCTCCCGTCTTTTTGTCTGAACCGCCCGGTGGAGTAGTGGGAGAAATATAGATCCGCTGCGGGTGTTTTGTATATCCTTGTAATCTTGGACTTGAATGATAAGATCTGGTCGGGATGTAGTAGTCTGAGCCGGTTGGGTGCTTGGTTCGGGAATTGATTCGGACGCTTTCTCTTCCCCAGGCGTGGTGGATGGGGGTGGCTTATGTTGATGCTTGCGGGGAATGGAAAGGAGTTCATTTACAATGCGTAGACATCTGAGCTCTTCTTTGGACTCTAAGTCTTCGCGTTGAGGACGTGGAATGAACACCTTAGCCATACCCACTGACGCCCGACCGCCAAAGAGGTTTTGTAGAAACTCCGAGCCACGGCTCCCTGAAAGGGGAATTGTTCGGGTAAATGGGGACTCACGATCTTGTCTACGACTAGGCATTATCTCAGGATCTTCTTCTTCTGCAGAAAGGTTTTCTTCCTCTTCTCCCTCCTCCATTTCTTCCTCAAGCTCTTTTGGGGTGTAAGCTTTCCTGGGCTGGTAAACTTCATACCCCATAGTTGCGATAGAACTAGAAAAACCAGCCTCCGCTTGATCCTGTTCAGCATAAAGCTCAGCAATGTCTTGTGCATCCAACGTTATTAGATTCGTCTTGAGATTTGCCGAGAGCTTCTTAACAACAGCGTCAAGAAAAAAAATCCCCCCATCTCCAGGGTACTGCAGGACTAGATTTGATTTGGTCGCTGATGGCTCATCGATGTATCGAGACGCTGGTAAATTGAGTCCCGCCTTGGCGGATGCGCGTAGCTCGTCCCAGATGGCTTGAGGCAGGCGATAACGAGTGCTGGGGGTTGATGGGTCTCCAGAACCGTCATTCTCACCACCCTCGCCACCTTGAGCCACTTTGTTCACTACTTCCTCTACATCATGAGGCCATGGTTCCAGCTCCACGTCGTGGTTTGTTTGTATAGGAATCTGGATGGTGGTGGTATCTTGAGCTACAACGTTGCGCTCGCGGAACCATTCTGGAACAACAGCGGTGACACGTGCTTGTTCTCGGGGTTTCCTGTTCCTTGTCGCGCGGCGAACGGCGGAACCATAAGGGCCTTGCGGCTTCCGCGACGGCGTTGGCGGTGCTTCAGATGTTTCCCTGCCTGTCTCTGCATTCTCTTTCGGAGAGTTCTGGCTTTCGGAATCTTTATGGGCGTCAGAGGTGTTGTTGCTGAGCTTGGGGTCGATGGAAGGAGGAGGGTCGTTGGGGTTAGAACGGCAAGAGGGCGAGGCACGGAAGCTGCGGGCAGCATAGGGGAATCTTTGACGGCCAATTATCCGGCATGGTGCCCTCAGATATGTTTGATGGACTGACAGCAGCCGGCATTGAATGGATGAATGCATGCAGGGCTGAAATATTTTTTTCTGAGCCGCTGCCACCGGGTCTAGCGGTAGTGTAGAGAAGAAGGAACGTCTAGAAACATGCGAGCTCGTGTTGGAAGGGGGGACGAGACAGGTAAATTGATTGATGGCACTGCCTGTGTGGTGTAGGTTGTTTCAATCTCCCAGTGCGGATTATTTAACTGACTTTTATCACCAAGCACTTTGGGCGATGAATACTTTTTGAGGTGTTGCAGATGACTAAGAAGGAGGAAGAAACGGAGTATTGTTAGTCCGGCCAAAATATACCTAGTATACAGCAAAGGAACAAAGCAACAACAACTTGAACAGTTCAACCACCCGCGCTCATCAGCTATATCATGCTCATTGTATCGCTGAATAATGAATCAAATCTTTGCATATTATGTGGAATTGAGTGAGCAGATCTTGGCTGTTTTGGTGGAGAAGAAAACAAACACACACAGCCCTTTCAGATAGCACATCTCAATAGGCTGATCAGCCCCTTAATGCCCTTGCTAGCCAACCTTTAACTAACGCTTTAATAATAGCCGCATCGCCCATGCTCCATAGTCCACACGGAGTGCACAATAACATGTTGTTCAAACACAAGTTCTGCTCTACCCATTTTTCTGTCTTATTTTTCTCTTATATTTTTCTTTGAAACTCCTCGTATCAGAGTTAGCACTTTTTTTCATTTGTTGTCTCACCGTCTAACCGCGGGGGAATGTCAGTCGGCATGTGGGTTTTTGTTTTGCCTGTTGCTCGAATACGGGGCGAGATGTCCATTTTTGCTCTTGGCGCCGTATGTTCGGCATCGTTTTCCAGGAACAGAACTTAAGAGGCAGCTCGGTCACCAACTAGTGCGAAGGGAATACGAAAAACCACTCTTTTACCCATTGAGGCTGTTTTCAAGAGGCACTTGATAAAGTGGATTCCCCCCTACTTTTGGGTCCTTTGTCAATTTGCCAACCCATCAAAATATTTCCTAACGAGTTTCCATCTCTAAATCGACAATGCCCTCCCAATGACTCGCTAGGACTACTACCTCAAGCCGTCCAAGTCTCAAGTCAAAGCAAGGCAGGGCCTCTCCGCTGTCATCGTCATTCACTCGTTTTTATTTTTTGGCACAGCGTGCCGGAAGAGGTCTTTTACCGCCCACGAAAAGTTGTGTTCAATCGTTGTTCCCGTGCCTCTTTTTGACCAATAGCCTACACTGCAGTTTGCACAGCGCTGCTCTCTTGCAGCTGCACGCCCCTTCAGATGAAGTTTCTGTTTCTTTTCACGGTTAATCTCCTATGTCTCGTCGGCGTGTCTCATGCATGGACCTTTCTTTGGCATGATTCAGGCAACGATGACCACTTGCACTCGGGCAAAACGACAAAAGGATGTACCAAGATCAATATGTCAAAGGGGAAACAATACAAATGGGTCCCCGAGAGCAGCCAATTCTGCATCCACCTCTTCTCTGATGATAGCTGTAAAAATTCAAATGGCTGGTCCTGCTTGATCTGGGGTCCGCGAAACTTGGGCCAGGCGTGGGTGAAGTCGTACCTCGTCAACACCGTAGACGGCAAAGGTAACGACCGGGGTCCAGCACCAGCACCAGCACCAGCACCAGCACCGAAGCCAGAGCCAGAGCCAGCACCGAAGCCGAAGCCGAAGCCAGAGCCAGAACCAGAACCAGAACCACGACCACAACCACAACCACAACCACAACCGGAACCAAAACAACCACCAACACGCCCGGAACCAACAACAGCAGCCAGGGAAAACCCCCCTCCTAAAGCAACGGACAGGGAGCCCCAAAAGAAACCTGAACCGACTAACGATCGTTCCCCTCCAAGAGTGGGGACGGACAAAACTGCAACGAGAGCGGCATCGACGACACTCTCGGCACACGGTAGTTACGCAGCCCAAGGGACCGATCCCGCAAGTGGCCCATTACCAGCCGATCCAACGGGTGCAGAAGCAGCCGCGCAAGGGTCATCGCCTCCCTCATCGCAATCCTCACCACCGTCAGAGGGCAGTTCATCAATGTCAGGCGGAGGAATTGCCGGAACCGTAATTGGGGCATTTGCCGGCGCAGGCCTCCTGGCCGCGCTTGGATTTCTAGCCTACCGTCGCCGCCAGCCGAAAAATACCGCACAGCCGCTTAGCACCTACTCAGCATCCCCAGAGCCACCGTATGAGCGGGAAGCCTACGCACCAGACCAAAAACATGGATACTTCCCCAGCGAGCTCGATTCCAAACCAACATCGGCGCGCAGCTATCCGCCACCTCCATTTTCTGCCGTCGCGGAGAAGGATGCTGGCGGTTATTCTAATTGGGGCCACGTGGCTGAGTTGGCTGATAATTCCAGCTCTCCTATGGCAGAACTGCCAGCCTCTCCCTTGGGTGGGCGGTATTGATATATGTACAAATATATAGTTGACGGGCATAGCGAACAAAGGGAGGCAGAGCGCTATGGCATGGAAACGATTACATCCTGATTTAGAGCTTGAGAGCATGCACATTTCTTCAGTTTTCATATGTATTTTTTTGAAACAAAATGGTTTCTTTCTTTCTTTCTTTCTTTCTTGTTTTCTTTCTTTCTTTGTTTTCATTGTTTTTATGTGTTCTTTTACCGACCTCATTCAGTGTATATATTTTCATGGCAGACCTTCCCAACCTGATCTTTAATTAGAAAGGATTTTTCATATGTACGGTAACGCCTACCCACTTGCAAGTGCAGAAATGGCTATAACGATTAGATATATCTATCTACACTAGAGGACATTTGCAATCGGCGAAGAAGCGGCTCTTTCCTCTCAGATCGTCTTTCCACAATTTGGATATATATATTTATAGGCACCGATCTTAAAACTAGGGAATGACTGGTATTAAATATCATCGTTTACATGCGTCGCCTAATAGACATATACATTGTAGACATAAACCATTAATGTAATGTATTAACAGTTGAGAGGAAAGAGGGGAATCACAAGGGGTCTCAATTGGTTTAATGTATCTCTTGAAAAATCAAAGAAAAAAGAAAAAAATAGAAACACTTTCTTCTTGAGAACAAATCCAATTAAATTTACGTGCAACCTAGCTAGCTACGAAATTAAATAAGAATATTAAATAATCGGACACTTTCAACAATTCCACCCATTCAGCTCATTTTCCAGGGGAATGAAGCCTTTGGAAAGGTGTATTGAGCAAATATCAATGTTGCCAATCAAGCAGGTTCGAACTGAAAATATATAATCTGAACAACAATTGTGTGTATTAGCCAATCTGTGCAGTTGAAGAATTGGATCAGGCAAAACAATTGTAAATTGGAACAAAAAAAATCAGACATCCAAGGTTAGGCAATAATTGTCCGCTCAACGACACGTCGACTTAATAGGTTCATGCGACGGCTAGCGTGGAAACTGCGAATGTAGGAAAAAGTTTCATCATAAGAGTTGGGGGAGAATGAGAGGGGAAATAAAAATAAATGTGAAAGAAATTTTCCAACGTACGTTAGTTTTCTAAAGTCCTCAGTGGAAAGAATCGTGGCTCCGTAGTTGGAAGCATAGGAATAAAAGTCCATCATTCAAAAACTATATGCAGCCTATGTCAGCCTTTTAAGTCGAACAGCCATTTTAAATGGTTTATTCATCCGCGGAGCAATAGACGTAATCAGACAAAAAGTACTGGCAAGTAGCAGACCAACCGGAGAGGGAAGGTCCGAATGTTTCTTCAAGGTCGACTCAGGAAATGAAAGAAGTATTGAGAATGGTTGTCATCCTAAAGAAAGGCTTGGGAAGAAGGGTGGGGAAGTGGTAGTTTTACTGACTTTCAATAACTTAGCTGGCTATGAACCCAAGAGGTATCTGTATTAGATGCATTAGTACGGCGTAAAATCAAGCATGCGAAGACATTATTATAACTTTCACCAGCAATATGGTGTGGTGTTCATGCGTAGAATTACAAGCATTGCTGTAGTTGGCGTGAAGGAGTGGAAAACAACAAAAAAAAAAAAGGAAAAAAAAAAAAATAGGAGAGAAGAAAAAAGTTGAAGTCGAGAGGTTTGGGCGAGGTTAAATATCGGAGCGGAAAATCTCCTGATCCGCTAATGCTAAGCGACAATCCGCTGACTAATAATCCGACGGCGCAGCCTCCCATCCACGTGATGAGTTTACTCCCGAACAGGGCTAGCGCCGACTGTCACGACGCCCCGTCCATTCCGCTTGGAAACTTCAGAGCCTCAACATTGCGCCCATCCTGACGCCTGGCACATCCCTCTCCCAGCTCTTCTCGATCTCCTTCTGCGGACACGGCGAGCCTGGATCCTGTGTGCAGCTGGATGGTCACCTTACCCTGGTGACCGAACTGTGCAAGGTAGGCCTGCCCTGCCCTGTCCTGCCTCTGCCCCCCACCTCACTCTCTCCTTGTGTGGCTCTCTGTACCCAGTCATCGCTATACTGCTGCTGACTGACATCTTAGATACGAGTCTTGCTCTGAAGGCGGAGACTGCGAGAGTAGACTGTCTCATGATCGAAATTGCGCGAATTCCCGACGATCGACCGACCAACCGTGGCGTGCCAGTCGCGTTATAAGTCGAAACCTCAATCACACACCTCAACTGCCGCACAACTTTGACTGTGAGCGATATACTGAAAAACAAAATTAAACCTAGTTGATTCCCTAGAATTAGTGGATTTATCTTTGTGGGGTCCCGAAATCGGTGACTTCGTCCAACGGCGATGATGATGGCGCAGCCTTTTCCTGCCCATCAAGTCGGCATGGCTCACCACCCTGTGATGCCTCCCGGCCATCCCATGGCCGCAGGCCAACATCCAAACGCGGCACACCTCGCCGGACAAGGTCCGGGAGCGGGTATCGTGCAACAGATGCATCCTGGCGTTTCTACTCCAGGGGGCCAACAAGTAACTCAAGGGGGCCATCGATGGGCGGAATGCCTCCTGGCACAACTGGCCCTGGTGGGCCGGGCCCTAGCGCTCATGCGTTATCGCATCTCGGCCCTACACATGGGCATCAAATGTTCCCGCCTCAGCAAATGGGACAAACCTGTAAGTTTCTCGACCGGACCCTTTTCTTTATTATGTCTCATTCGCACCTCCAAAACTCTTCTGCACATTCCCTGGTTCCCTTCGATTTCTGTAATCTATCTCCAATGTTATGCTCAGTTGTTTTGTTTCCCTGAGCGTTCATGAAATAAATCCTTGCACCGGAATGGTCTTCCCTCATTTGTCATATTATCAATATGGTTGTTTGCCTTTTCCGTTTTATGACATCTTCTTGCTGATTCCCTTGTACAATTTTAGATCCTGCCAACCCTCAACTATTACAACATCAGCAAATGTTGAGACAACGGCAAATGATGATGCAGCAACATCATCAGCAGCAGCAGCAGCAGCAACAACAGCAGCAGCAGCAGCAACAACAACAACAGCAGCAGCAGCAGCAACAGCAACAACAACATAACCAGCAGCAGCAGCAACATCAGCAACAGCAGCTTAATCAGCAACAACCGCAGCAACACAACCAGCAGCAGCAGCAGCCGCAACAACAACAACCGCAACATGGAGGAATTCCCGCGTCATTGCCTAATGGAACTCAAGGATTAAACGCTGCACAGTTGGCTGTTCAATCCAATCCCAATATGCGACCCGTTAACTTTCCTATTCATCATCTACAGCAACATCTACAAAACCAAGGACATCAGGGACAGCCGCATAATATGCAACAACAACAACAATTCCTTGCGTTGCAATTGACGGCCCAGCAAAACCAGCAGAATCAGCAGAACGCCCAACAACGAGGTGGACCCCAACCTCAATCTATGCACGATGGCCAGAGCGGTACCCCTCATCCACAAACCGGGCCTCCAAGCCAAGGCAATACTCCATCACAACAGCCCCAGCAACCGAACCAACAGCCACCTCCATCATCTCAAGCACCCCCACAGCAGCAACAGCAACCACAAGCACAATCTCAACCCCAGCCTCAAGGGCCAAATTCTCAAAACCAACCTTCCCAGCAACCTCTCCAGCAACATCATCAGATGACTCCCCACGAAGCCCAACTCAGAGCTCAACAGCAGGGTGCCGGCTCCGCAATGATGATGCCCCAAAGAATGGTCAACCCTATGAAGAGGTCTGGAGTTCTTCGTTTATTGACATTCGCTGAACACCTGAGCGCATTTTCTGTGAGTGAACCCTTCAATCAATAAGTCGTTTTAAGCTTTTTACTTCCAAGACTGACCCGCAATCTAAATTTTAGAGCCAAAAACCCCAGCCTGGAATAGAGTATTGGAGTCGCTTTGTTGACCAATTCTTTTCGCCGAGCGGAGTCCTACGACAAGGTGTTTGGTGTCAGGAGCAAGGAGCTAAACAATTTGAGATATCTACGCCTGCTCTTGCCCGATATTACAACACCCAGTTTACCAGTGGTATAAGGCATATACAAATGGTTGTTGAAAATGCGCAGGAAAAGGATCTCCCTAACGGAAGTCAAATTGTCGAGAGTCCCAAAACCTGTTTCATTTACTGGCTGTCTAATGATTGTCAAGTAAGTCGCGGCCCCTTGTCTGTGGATATTATGCTTTTCACTGACTTGTATGCTAGCTTGTTGCCCACGGCACCTTGCGAGCTCAATACGACATACACGGTAAAATTGACCTACTGGATCTTACCACTAAGAATCACACGGAGTACATCCCACGTAGTCGACTTCAACCAGTCTCACCAGATCAGAAGCAAAGCCCGAAGGTTGGCAAGGGACTAGCCAAGAGAGCACAGCAAAAGCAGCAAGCCGTGCCCTCAGTTATCGCTCCTGATTCGATCGTTACTGAACATGGCGTCCCGTCCGCTGTTATGAAATTTTTAGAGGTATGACAACATCTAACTGTTCGTGCAAGTGCAGGTCTCTAATCTGATTTTTCAATGCATTAATAGGTCGCCGAGACAATATCCCAAATGCAAACCTTGTTTCAGTATTCCATACAGTGCCCGCATCTATCACCACCCGACGCTCTCCGGCAATTAGTTGCTTCATTCAACGCTCATCCCCAGGCACTTGGGTTTGGTCCAGGCCACCCGGGAGCCCAGCAGCCTCCTGGCCAACGTACACCTAGCCTTAATGGTCCCACGCAATTCTCCTCACCTGCAGCTGCACACCTAGGCTTACCCGGAGCACAGGGTTCTCCTCATCTCGGCGGACCCAACCATACCCCTAGCCCAGCACAGAACAATTTGGCAGGGCCCGTTGCTATGGTTGCACAGCAGAGTCAGCAGGGTACCAATACAAGTGGCAGCCAAGGAACGAGCGCCAATACCAGCCCCAATGTGAGCAACAAACGCCGCCGAAGTGCTATCAAAACAGAAGATGATAATGGCGGAATGGCAGAGGTGAACGGCACAGGACCTGGAGCATCTAAGGCACCAAAAGCTAGTCCAAGGGTTGGCGGCAAGAGGCAGAAGGGCACAAGCTGAAATTAAGGTTGGGACACTTAATGACATGAAAGTAGAATTTTGCCCCCTAAAAGATTCCCTTGGTCGTTTTTACTTGCTTTTTACTGTTTCTCGTTCCTGACACCCCACTTGAGACGGACTCGGCGTTGGTATAGCTGCCTTTGAAGTATACTTTTCATAGGCATCTGGTTTTCCTTTTGTTTTTTCCTGTTTACCTTTTTAAATTTATTTTGGACAACCATTGGTAGGGTTTGCTATTTTTCGTTGTTTGCTTTATGGGGCGTGGCGCTTTTGCTGTTTATAAACTTTGGAATTGCACTACGGATGCGCGCCTGGTTGTGTTCCGTGCGTGCCTGTGTTTCTCTCTTCTTTCTTTTTATTCGCGACGGCTTGTGTGCGTGATTTCCCTGTGTGCTATTGATGGATGTTTCGTGAGATTTTTGCAAAGTTCGCTTTCTCCTTGTTGCTTACATTGTTGTGCTATCTATCGTTTCAGAGGGTATTTGCGGGAGTAGACCGGATGTTTTACATTATCTGATCCGCACTGTTTCTTTTCCTGCCAATGGCACCCGCTTTTGGTTGGGACTCGAGTGCTTGCGACGGGACTACAAGGCCGCCAACTTGCATTTCTTTCCTACGCGGCAATGATCGTATTCTTGCTTTTATCATTGCTACCACGCTTAATATTTGAGGATTTTTTTTCTTTTCATTGTTTTTCTCCCGTGATTTGTTTTTCTCTTTCCTTTTCCTTGTTTATCGACGTCGGCCATGATGCATTGGTCTCTCCCAGGCCATTCCTCCCGCCTCCCGCCTCCCCCACTTGCAGTACAGGGGCTAATTCATGCACATCAACGCATCAACGGTTGAACTCTAATTCTCCATTGATACCACCTTGTCTGTGATCCCATACAGTTCGAACCCGCTGCTCTCCCACCCCAAACTTCCCACTCCATCCTTTGCTTCGATCTATAACAAACTGCCCTATTGTGGACTTTTCCCCCTCTCTTCTTTTTTCCCTTTTGGTTAAATGAGAAGTTAAACCTTGCCTTTGCCATGTTACATTATTTGAATTTTGGATTTAACGTAGTAGTCTTGGTGCTGGCGTGCTACAAATGTGTTCCTTCTCCCCTTATACCTCTACTTCATTCAAACTCTACCTGTCTCTCTATTGCAACATCTTGATCTTTTTGAGTAACCTGTCTCCCATTTCTTTGCGAGAGCCCCTGTTCGCCGTGTTTATATATTTTGGAATAGTTTTCGTGGAGTATTTTGGAAAAGATCAGTCTAATTGAAGATCATATACTTTTAGCAACACGTTTGTTGAGAGGGGAGATGGAAGGTGTTTTCATGGCGTTGGCCCTTTGGTGCTCACCCTAGTTTATCTACATCGTCATCGTTTCCAATGAGGTCATTTTGTCGCTAAGCAAGATATTGTCGCTGTATGTCTGAGATTTCTCAAACGCAAAAGAGTTATAAAATAGTTCTGCTCTGATTCTAGATAACCTTACTTCCTTTGCTCTACTAAACTGGTTTATTGGCCCATCTAAAGGTTATCTTTTCTTCGAGTACGGAGTATACTACCAGGGATATATTCCTCTATCTAACTCCTCCGTTCTTATCGGGGCCCGTATCCTGGCCGTGTCCCCCCACCTTAAACTACCTTCCAAGTTTTTTCCAACCCGCGACTCCCCCGCACCATCAGAACTGCAACTTAACAACGGCATCCAGTCAATTAACTTCATACGTACAAACCATTAATCTTATCTGGTTCCCTTTTTCTTTTAAATTTTGCTTTTGATTTTGATTTTTTGATTTTTTGTACACAATTTCACGAATCAATGTCTAGTACCCACGACCACTCACAGCCGCATTCCCATTCTCATGATGGTGGTGCACATGGCCACACACATGAGATCCTCGATGGTCCTGGCTCGTATCTGAATCGGGAAATGCCTGTGATTGAAGGGCGCGATTGGACGGATAGAGCGTTTACTATTGGTATTGGAGGGTAAGACATTGGCTTCCTTCCCCTTTGTATAGCTCTTGTCATTTACTCGACGGGGCACAAGGAAAAATGAAATAGCGACATGTTAACTATAATACCTATATGCTGACTTTATGTGTTCGTATGTAGGCCTGTAGGCTCGGGAAAGACAGCCTTGATGTTGGCACTCTGTCTGGCATTACGTGATGAATATAACATCGCTGCCGTGACGAATGATATATTTACTAGGTACTAGTGGAAAATATCTTCTTTTAATGCTGCTGGCTTATCGCAAGAACCTGCTCCTAACATCCCCAAAACCAGAGAGGACGCCGAATTCCTCACTCGTCATAAAGCTTTGTCCCCACCCCGTATCCGTGCCATCGAGACTGGCGGCTGCCCGCACGCAGCCGTCCGTGAAGACATCAGCGCCAACTTGCTCGCCTTACAATCCCTTCAACGCCAATTCCAGAGTGATCTCCTCCTGATTGAATCTGGCGGTGACAACTTGGCAGCCAACTACTCACGCGAACTAGCTGATTTCATCATCTACGTCATTGATGTTGCTGGCGGAGACAAGATTCCTCGAAAGGGAGGCCCTGGTATAACTGGGAGTGATTTATTGGTTGTGAATAAAATTGATTTGGCGGAGGCGGTCGGGGCGGATTTGACGGTTATGGAGAGGGATGCTGCGAAGATGAGAGAAGGAGGGCCGACGATCTTCGCGGAAGTGAAGAATGGGAAAGGGGTTGAACATATTGTCCAGCTTATTTTG
Source organism: Emergomyces africanus (assembly GCA_001660665.1). Classification (NCBI taxonomy): domain Eukaryota; kingdom Fungi; phylum Ascomycota; class Eurotiomycetes; order Onygenales; family Ajellomycetaceae; genus Emergomyces; species Emergomyces africanus. The sequence continues at coordinate 10,067 of LGUA01000095.1, read as the reverse complement.
AGTGCGTGGAAGGGTAGTGGGGCGTATGATGTTAGTTTACAGAGGTGGAAGGACGGGGCAGCTAGGGGATCAGGCGCGGTTTGAAAGGAGAGGAGGGTTTGAATTCATTACATACATTCGTCGCACATATAATTAGTTCTCTTAAAGGAATACATGCATCATTTATCTTCGTTGCCGTTATCATGCCGCCAAAAATAAATGCATTACCTAGGCCCAAAGAAACTCAATTGAATCGTGATATATTTATTCTATATTTTCCTTTCCAAACTTTTTCCTCTATCTGTACAATCCTTGTCCGTTCCGAACCGGTACTCCTGCGCAATGCTGAGATTTGAATCAAATAAATACACCTTTTATATAACGCCGCGGGTATTATCAAAAATAAACCAAATGCCAAATGGAACAATGTATGGGGAACAGCACATTTCGTGACGATAGCCACACCAATATACTGTATGCTTGTCCAGCGGACATCTTAGCCTTTGGCTTGAACGAAAACTGCCAAGGAAACCCTAGAAGAAAGATTTAGGAGGGCTTCACCCTCGCAAATCGTCCTAGGGCGGGCCCCAAACCAGCTTTCTCACGCTGGAGATTCTCCTTTGCTCTAGATGAGCGTTCTTTCCGCAGTTCTTCAGCCTTGAGTCTCTTCTCATCAATAACATTCTTGCCCCCCTTCTTACGCAAATATTTGCGTAACGCACTATTCCTCCCACGGCCCCGATTCTTCAACTTCTCAATAATATCATCCGGTTTTCTATCGAGATCCCGCTCTTTTCTACGTGTGGCATCGTTCACGATATCGAGGTTGCCGACAAAGTCTGGGTTGAGGGAGATCATCTCCGGCTGCAGCTTTGTGAGCAAGGCTCTGACTTCCGCCTCCTGTCGCTGCTTCGTGGTTTCGTATGGGTTGGCTTCGGAGGCGTCGAAGTTGGGTTCTCCACTGCCCGGTACGATTAGGCTAGAGAATCCTTTCTCATGCGACACGCCGAGAATGTCATCATACGGACACCAACGAACGCGCTCAATGCGCTTCCCGTCACCGCCCCAGGCCAGGTATGGGCTTTGCACTTTTTCTTGGTCTGCAGCTGCAGCAGTGAATAACCCTTTCCAAACGCTGAGTTGCGTACCCCAGCCGACAGCGGTGAGGCCGCGGTCACTGATGGCTACACTTGAGCCAGGCTGGGGAACGGAGTAGTTATGCACCTCCTTCAACATACGGATGTCCCATACCGCCATGCGCATATCCTGGCCCGTTGATACCATGTATCTGCCTTGGCGGTCAACTGCAACTGATCGGACGGGTCCGCGGTGGGTGAGTGCTTTGACAAGGGCTGTTGAGGAGTTGGGAGACCAGAGGGAGACGGTGCCGTTTTGATGTCCGACGTGTAGAATGGCGTTATAATGGTTTTGACAGAGGGAGGTTGGGGAACCCTGGCGAGTAGCTAGTTCTGCTACTAGCTGGCCCGTCGATGTGTCTGTATACTTCAGATATCCGCTGGTAGCCTGGGAAAATCGAAAATTGGGTTAGCAGATGCAGCGAGTATGAAGCGGGCGATAGGATATACATACCACACTGGCAAGGAGGAAGTGGTAAGGTAGGAATTCCAGATGAGTGGCCTCGACGTGCTTATTCAAACAATGGATTTCTACTCCTGCAGGATCATAGATGTATACATATTTCTTCTGTGCCACAGCAAAGAACTGATCGTTATGCAACCATTTAGCATCTCGCACTGTTTCTCCGAGTTGCAGTTCGCATCCAAGTTTCCCGTCCCGCCAGTCCATTGTTGCAACATGCCCTTTCCTCCCTCCCAGTAGGAGCTTTCGTCCGTTTCTCGTATAATCAGCTGTGTAAGGGCCTAGGTCCTCCAGCTTGAGCTCGAAGCCCTTCTTTGCCGTTTCTATACCCACGCTTTGCTTGATATCGTCTTGTCGTACTTTATAAGTTTTCTCGAGCTCTCCCTCAGGTTCCAAGTAACCATGCTCATTTTCTAGTAGGATCTCTGCATCTTTCGCTTTTAGCGCTGCATCCTTATATTTTGCTTCTAGGTTCTTCAAGTTGCCCCGTAGCTTCTTGTCCTTCACACTCTTTGTAGTGATCTGCTTGCCTCGCCCGTATGTTTTCTGCGCTTCTGCTAGTCGCTGCTTATCTTCCCGCGAGTTGGCAACGTCTTTCCCCTTGGGCGTTTTGTGGACAATGTCCTTTGCTTTTGGAGAGGATTGAACGTCCATATCTGCGATGGGTAGTCCTCGGTTCCGTTCTAACAGAATTTCGCAGAAACTGGCGGCGTCCATCATCGACGGCTTTTGGATTTGTTTTTACGGAAAATTCATGCCAAGATTTTGCCAGGTTGCAAACACTGCAAACAAATTGGCACGTGACTTGGGGCCTTGCATTATAATTTTTATCACCACAAAAAAAAATAAATCTGATATCAAAAAGTAGTACTTAGTTAGATTAGTCCTGGTGAGGGAGAAACTGGTATTGTTCTTCTACTTTAGCCTGTCGGTGGTTACTGTTTTGTCAAACTGGCCTCCCTCCCTTATAGATTCAAGGGGTCTGGCTCACACACCATGGCTCCCAGCGCCGTGGCCGTTCCGCACCACCACCGGAATACGACCAAGTCTGTAAACAAGGCGTTCAAGTCTAAGCACTTATCCAAAGGAGCTATTAAGGACTTATCCAAAGGTTGGAGAATACCATTTCATTTATACCTCTTATTCGTTTGTCTCGCATGAGCTAATCTACTATCACTGTAGGCAAAATCGATGAGCGGGGCAGTCGCAAAACCCCCCACCAACAGCTCATGTCGAAACTCGACCGCCGGAACAAAGCTCGACAGAAACAAAGACTGAAGCACCAATCCAAATCAGAATCTGTGAGCATATTCTCCGGCCAGAATGGGGCATCGAGACATGTTGCCGTTATCCCTCTCTCGGACACCGTAGACACCGATGCCGCTATCAGGAGCTTGAATGAGAGTCTTGATATCCCGGAAGCGGATATCCAAGCTCATAATACGTGCCTTGTTCGCATAGAGCGGTTTAAGCAGAATGTTTTGTATATTCCTACAAAGAAGGATTTGATTAGCGCATTGGATACTTGCCGCCTGGCAGATTTTGTCATTTTTATACTCCCAGCAGATGAGACCCTAGACGAAGCGGCCGAGTTAATGCTCCGGGCGATTGAAGGGCAAGGGATATCCAATATGCTTGCAATGGTACAGGTATGCAACCAGCCACTCCTATGGACGAAATTTTATTACTTCTCAATGACTTACAATCGTCTTTTCTAGGGACTCGAAACAATCACCCCTCCAAAAAGGCGCCCACAAATTATTGCTTCCCTCAAGTCGTTCATCACACATTTCTTCCCCACGCTAGAAAAGGTACATTCGCTGGATGCAAGGCAGGAATGTTCTAACATTGTACGGGGCATATGCACAGCAACACCAAAGGGGATTCGTTGGCGGGATGACAGGAGCTGGATGCTTATTGAGTCTATCCAATGGCCCGAATCGTCATCTGAGACGTCAGCTGAAGTTGTTGTCACTGGAGTTGTACGTGGTAGGGGCTTGAAGGCTGACCGCTTAGTCCATATACCTACCTGGGGCGATTATAAGATATCATCTATCACCGCTGCGCCATTGCCCTCAGTTAAACAGAAGAAGGGGGGTGATGGAATGAATGTCGACGATACAGCGGAACCCCAAGTCCTAGATCAACCAAGTGCTGATTGCGATGACTTGGCTACCGTCGCCCCTGAGGAGGTCGTCATGATGGATGATACCATATCTATGGCCGACACTGAAAAGAAAGGAGTCCTTCTTGATGATTACCATTACTTTTCGGACGGTGATGACAAACATACAGCACGCCCGAAAAGATTGCCTAAGGGCACATCAGATTATCAGGCAGCATGGTATCTTGACGATCTCTCTGACTCCGGCTCCGACCTGGTGGATGAAATGGACGATGACCCGGAAGATATGGATTTGGACGCCCCCGCCGGTCCGGAGGATGGTTTTTTCACTACTGACAACAGGGACGCCATGACCGAAGCTGGTGGCCCATCTGAGTACCCACAATCGGAGATGTTCCTCGACCCGTCACCTGAAGACGAAGCCCAACAAATAGAAGAATACCGTGCAAGTCGGAAGAATGAAGCAGAAGAGGACTTGGAATTCCCTGATGAAATCGAGCTTCATCCAGCTACCATCGCCAGAGAAAGACTGGCTAGATACAGAGGCTTGAAGAGCGTTAAAACCAGCAAGTGGGAAATGGAAGAAGACAGGGCACACGAGCCTGAAGACTGGCGTCGCCTCTTACAAATCGCAGACTATAAGGGTGTCAAAAACCAATGCGTACGGGAAGCACTTGTCGGTGGAGTCAGCCCTGGTACCCGCGTGAACGTTCACCTTAGCGATGTGCCTCTAAACCTAAAGTCGCGTCCGTCACCGCCAACCTCTTTATTTTCCCTCCTCAGACACGAACACAAACAAGCCGTGGTGAACATCAACATGTCCCTAAACTCTGCTGTCGAAGAACCCCTCAAATCCAAAGAAGAGCTCATCATCCAATGTGGCCCGCGCCGCCTGGTCATTAAACCCCTCTTCTCAGCCGCCGGAAACACCCCCAACAACGTCCACAAGTTTGACAGATACCTACACCCAGGACGCAGTGCTATAGCCACGTTTATTGGCCCTGTCTGCTGGGGCTCAATTCCCGTCTTGGTCTTTAGAAACACTGCTGCTACTGTGACCCCAGAGGATGAAGCCGTGGACTCAGGCGTAGCTGACGGCCGCAAAACCCTCCCCGCTACATCCTCTACCAGTGAGCTGGATACGTGGGAACTTATCGGCTCCGGCACGACAATTGCCCCCGACCATTCCCGCGTCGTCGCCAAGCGCGTCATCCTTACCGGCCACCCGTACAAGATACACAAGAAGGTTGTCACAGTGCGCTACATGTTCTTTAACGCGGAGGATGTGAATTGGTTCAAGGCGCTGCAGCTGTGGACGAAGCGGGGCCGGAGTGGGTATATCAAGGAGAGTCTAGGGACGCATGGGTATTTCAAGGCAACATTTGATGCGAAAATTAACCCGCAGGATGCTATTGGGATTAGTTTGTATAAGCGGGTTTTCCCCCGAAAAGCAGTTCCGTGGGGAGAGGAGGCGCTTTGATTGGGTTCAGACAAAGGAAACCCTTTTTTAAGGGTCATTTTTCTAATTTTTTAATTTTTTCACTTCACCGTCTTTCTATACTCTCTTTCTCTCTGGCATGGGATTGATGTTTTTCACCCTCACCTCCAACCCCATCCCCTTTTTGTTTTGAATCCCCTTGCATGACACTAGAAAAGTACAAAGAAAAGATTCCACGATATTGCGGAGCACGGCGTTTGGAATTCATGGAAAATTTCGGAGGGTGATGGACGAACATATCATGAAGAACGAAGAACTATTTATAACTTATATATAAAGCATTGAAAACAATCATTAAGATTGATTTTATGAATTTACCCTTATGATATTTTATCATTCTTGTCCGTTCATACACAGTTTCAGCGTATTTTAAATTGGGACGTGAGCCAGTTAAAAGCGAAACGAATTAATTACCATCTCTTGATAATGTCTATTCAAGTGTTCTCAATAGCAAACATGCTAAGGTGATATGATCGAAGCGACCCGAAAAATTAAGAATCGAAACTAATAATAAGAATATAGGAAATGCTAGGGAAAACACATGGCTGCGCCACCGACGGAAAAATGGGGCCTAGCATGCAACTCATGACAATAACAATATTCATCCGCGGCGACCCCACGCACACTCTACTGATATTCTCAATCATTAGTCCGATCCACAACGTCTAGCCTTCCCAATCGGGCATGGCGCAGTGCCTCCTGTGTCTGTTCTTCTACTTCTCTTTCTAGTCGTTGCACCACCTCAGCAGTTGATCCTCCAATCATGCTATTATTTTCTTGGAGATGCTGTTGCTCCAAGTTCATCTTTGGCCGTCCCTGCCCTTCCTCTACCTCTCTTTCGATTAGCTGCTCCTCGACAGGTAAAGCCCCCGACGTGTGGTTATTTTCCATCCGTTGCTCTTGCTCCAGTTTCTTCTTAATTTGCTCTTGCTCCTTCTCCCACTCGAATCTTTTCTTGTCCCCTTCATCTCTAGCCTTCAACATATCGACTTGTCTTTGCAATTGTTCCTTGTCCAGGTTGTCATATCCGATCCTTTTGAGAATGGATCCAACCATATACTGGTATCTCAAATGGCCACTAACGGCATCGCTAACATCAAAGTTCTCCACGCCCGGAACGCCAGAAATGGACTGGAGACCAGCTATTCCGAATTGAGCACTGTTTGCACGGTACAGAAATCCGAGGATGGAGTCGTTAAGTGAGAAGACATTGACCAATCTACCACTAACAACGCTCCGCATCAACCGCCAATGGCTGGTTGTTGACGGAGTAGGCGATCCGATAAAAACAGCGGATTCAACCAAACCATAGGCGCGTCTTCTTGCAAGGCTGATAAGGCAGGAAAAATCACACGAGCACCCAAGGAATACCCAATGAGCGTCACTGGACGCTCGCCCTGAGCTCTGTTGATCAAAGCATCCGCAAGAACTTGACCAGCCTTATCAGCCCGAATTTTGGCGATACTGAACGGATTATCGATTATGTGTGAAAGTTTTAGCAGGGCAACGGGCCACATCACAGCTCCAAGGATGGGTGCGAAAACGGTTCCAGTTATAGCTTGTTTAGATGCAACAGCCCAAGCTGTATGTCTCACCACTGTTGTCAATGCGTTACCGAGTTTCGTCAGGGCTTTAAACTCCCACCTCAAGGCAAAAGCCTCCGAATCCCGTCCAAGAACCCGCCACGGGTATACAAAATCCTCTTGTTCAGTAAGCCAGCCGCTAATAGCGATTGTAACCCTAAGACGTTGATCTGATGGTACTGAAGTTATACTTTCTCCCTCTTGAAGAAAGGGCGTATGGATCGGAAGGAACGCAAAATCTTCAACCTCCCTTGCATACCTGTCCATCATCTTTCCAGTCATTCTGGCACCATAGGCCCCAAAAATCCCCCCGATAATAGCGGTGCTACTAGCAACCGCACCAAGGTACCCTGCTGCAACGGTTGCTCCAAGGCCGAGTCCACCCATAACTGCCCCAATGCCGGCAGCGACAAAAGGAGCAGCCAATCCCCCAGTCACTCCGATGAGAACACCACCCGCTATGGAGGCAAGCCCAACTTTCCACTTCTTTGAAACCTTTGTCTCTTCGATCTTTGCCTTGGCCTCTTCATCTGCCGTCATTGCTTTGGCAGTGTGCAACAGGCCCTCTGCTACCTTAATCTCACTATTGACCAGGTCATCCACAGAAAGACCAAGGCTGGATGCCATTCTAAGCAACAGAACCCGCGAATGCGCGCTGTAGTGCTGAAGGCTTAGAAGTAACAGAAGAACCGAACGTAGCATAATCAATTTTGTGGCACGCGGAAGTTCGTTTAGGGGAGTTTCTACTGGTGGGTACCTGTTTGCAGCGCTTGTGGGTGCTTGTGACAACTCTAGTGAAGATGTCGTAGTGCTTTCTGCTCTCTCGCTAATGACTTCCTCACGCTGTTGTTGTCGGCTGCGAAGCTCTGAAGAATCGGGAGTGTTTATGATCTCGCCGATGCGAAAAATGACTGAATCTTTCCAGGTGCTGAAATATCGAAGGGATTCCGCCTCAACCTTTACTTCCATTATAGATGAAGTTCGAGACGCAGGGGCTGGCTTCTCTTGTTTGAGAGTAGTTGTGTCGATATCGTTTGGGGTTGGGTCAAGAACACTTGGGGGTATCTTTGAATGCCCCGCGTTGAAACTAGCGCAAATTGTTTGCTGCATTTGATCCATGATATCCACAATTAGCAGGGCCAGATATTGTCGTTCGTTTAAGCTCAAGGCTGCCGCAAGATCATCCTCATTTTGTGCTGGTTGGGGCTGTCTTCCGGTATCCAGCCGATCGCTTTGCCCTCTCCAGGGTGTTTGTGACGCCATCATGCGGCCTGGAGAGTAGGAAAGAGTTGTAGGTATTTTAATCTATCGAGCTCCACAGGGCTAAAAAATGCCAGTAAACAAATCGGGCAGAAGATAAGTCGGACTGGAGGGGAGATTGCATCGTAAACAAAAGACGAGGCGGAGATGAACTCTTAAGAAGTCGGAGGAAGGTGGAAGTTGAACATCCTTGATGAGTAAGCACGCTGGCTTCCTATGGAAGGGCAGGAGCCTCAGGGAACGAGTTCGAAGAGAAAAGCTTCAAATGACGACCGACGTAATCGAAGGCGAAGACATATATTGAATGTTGAGGGAGGGTTTAGTTAACCTTTGTTGCTGAGAGTCACAGTGAGGGAAACCGGTTAAATATTATCTCCTCGAATCCTCTTTTTTCACATGAGCTTCTTTACTAGCTTGACTGAACCACGAAATACCTCCCCATTGTTTTTGACGCTGGTTTCAAGGCATCGTTATCCCAAACCTCCCCATCAGGATGTTCAAGTTTCTCAGACCTCGTGCGCTGAATTCTTCTGCTTCGCCCGACATAGCGCTCCTGCTTCAAGGACTCCTCGAGAGTCTTTAAGCTGATTGTATTCTCCTCATGCGCCACCTCCGTTTCGTCACGGATACTTCGCAGTGGTGTGACACCTGTGGTCTCGACGCTCTGAACCTCTTTCACAAAATGAATCTGTGATTCAAGGGTTTTGAGCATCTCCTCCTCTTCTTCAGCGCTTGAGGGTGGTGGAAGTGCCGAAAGCCGGAGCAGATGGTGGAGTTGCTTCGAGGACACTGTACGCGATTGAGGAAGAGATGTATTCTCTGGTAAGAGGGATTTGACGGACCAGCTTGGCTTTGAGAGAATAGACGCTGGGTCTTCCGGTGGGGTAGTTGATGATGATGATGTGGCCTGTCGAATAGTTCTGATGCTGCTGAGACAGGTATTTTTGCGGATTGACTGCAGGAGTGGCCGCGCAGACCAGACGCGGTTGAGTGCCATTGGGGCCAGTGTAGAATGGTAAAATGGGCAGAGTTTTACTAGTCTGTGCTCTGTAAAAATGCCTTTTTCCTCCCTGACTTGACTCAATTATTGAATAGTAGATTGTTTGTATATTGCCATAAAAAAATACTTGTAGTACAGTACCTAGTGGACCAACCTTATCTAGCCTGGTGTCGTGGCTCTAGCCAGATGCTGTGCGTGGCCATAGCCCAGCCCTAAACCAGCAACCCCGCCAAGCCCATTCCAGCCCATGACAACATCTAACAGAGACATTCATACATCCATAGTACTACGGAGCACTACTACTATACTGCAACATCAACTACAAAAAGCTACTCCCCAACCAGCTCTATATCCAAATCGCAGGTTGTATTCTGGTTTTTTTGATTTTTTTTTTACCTAGGTCCTCCATTTCCCGAAATTATCCAAACCACCTACACTACTCGAACCATGGCACAGGATCCCCGAGTCCTACTGCAGAAGGTGGGAAAATGTTAACGATTCCCCACTAGTACTTAGCTGTTTTATATGCCTAATAACAGTTGTCTCAATATTTCAGGCAGATAAAGCACTTCAAAGCGCTTCAAGTGGATTCAGTCTTTTCGGTGGACGAACGGAGAAATATGAAAATGCTGCGGACCTCTATTCACAAGCCGCCAATGCGTTCCGGGCGCAGAAGATGAGTTGGTCTCTCCCATTTCCCACCACTCCCCCGCCTGCTCGAATACTTGCTCGGCCCAAACAATTCCCTGCAAAAACGTCCGCGAATATATATATCTAATATGCTGGGAAATATAGATAAGGAAGCCGGTATGGCGTTTGAGAAAGCAGCAGCAGTTTTTACCAACAACCTTAACGAACCAGATGATGCGGCCAATATCTTGACTGAGGCTTTCAAAGTATACCGAAAGACAGAGCCTGAAGATGCCGCTAGAGTGCTAAAGGTTGCCATCCAACATTATGTTTCAAAAGGAAACTTCAGACGGGCTGCGACTCACCAACAAAACCTGGCTGAAATATACGAAG
>LGUA01000094.1:0-34201 GCA_001660665.1 Emergomyces africanus | reverse complement strand
TTTCAATTGATACTTGCGTTCTGGCTATATTAGGTGAACTGGGGAGAGAAGAGGGGGGGGGAGTGACCATCCAGTCCCATTTCGCGGTTCTGCAAGTTTTAAACAGCGATATTTAAAACAACGATACGTCAGGAGGACCTATCAGGCCATAAATAAGCAAGTCACTGCCATCTTTGAGTATATATTTTCCTGTTTCATTACTCCGTATATACGCAAGAGTTAGATGATCAGCAATATTCCCCATTCTAATATTGTAGAAAACGGTTCCATTTTCTAGCTGAGCTGAAACAACCTTCTCAGGAAACTTGCTGTTCCGTAGGTGATTGACAGCCACACAGTCCACTGTTGTGGGACAATTCAAATACGCATATAATTTTTTTATTTTATTTTATTTAATTATTTTCATTTTATTTTTATCCCTTACAGCAGGGGAGAGGCTTTCATCGTTCTTCTCTCCCTCCTCAGTTCTGTTTATTTAATTTGGGGAGGTCCATGTCCGTAACCTCCCTTCCCTCATGGTCAGTTGTGAAGGAATTGAAGTCTCAAATATTTTCAGCCTGCCAGGGGAGAACAACACCTCACCAAGAAAGGAAGGCTTTTCATCACCGGTTGCCAGAAGCGCAACCGTTTCCAATAAGCAAGGGACAGTGGATCGCTCGCCTTCCTCTCCCTGAGAATGAATGAGTCTTGAGATTTCCGCCGTTAATTTTCTTTTCCTGATTGCAATGGCTGGTTCAGTTCCCCAATATAACTAAGACAACACAACGGTGGATGCCGCTGCTATCCACCAGAATAAGGAGGGTGTTAACCATAGTAAAACTTAGGCGTGCGGGCTCTAGTTGGTGAAGTTGGCTGCTAGAGCGAGCTCCTCTGCCTCCCACAGCGCAGAAGAAGTAAATTTCTTTTGGCTTGCAACGGTCCGACGTTGAAACAGAAGCAAGAATAAATGTGCATGCTCGGCTCGGCCTGGTTCTCATTGCTACCCTAGAACACCTCCTGTTGAAAAATATGCTCGCGGTTCGAGAAGCAAGCTGAGATTTTTTGAGGGAGAGGATTGATTGTAAGGTACGAGGTACGGAGTACATACATGACATATCCATTGGGCAAGTTTGAAGTTTTGAGAGACAGGGATAATAGCAGAGAGGAGCATTCTAAAAAAAACTACGGAGTACAGATTTTGAAGTTATTGGATCCGACACAAAAACGCTCCCCGAGCAAAGGGTATGAAGAAGGTTTCCGTTGTGGGCAAACCCGAGATCTTGAGCAGGTCCACAGCGCTTGTAACGATGCATCTTTACTGAGATGTCCTCATTAGTATTAATTGATTGATGGGTCAACTGAAAAGGGTCCATTCGAATGGGGAGTTGAAAGATACCAGGAGTACTATTTTATACAGCTGGCTGGTGGAGTTCGGCTCGAATTTCGAAAAAGTCTGGTGGAAAAGGCAGCATACTAAGTAACGCGGGAGCCGACACACATTCAAGCTGAATACTAGAATGCAGGGTGGGAGAGGAGCGCGACGGGGTTGGTGTTCTATCGCTCCCCATATATAGAACCACAATTCGCTGGCGGCGCCTGGCGTCTCTGGAGTTTGGAGGAAGTCTGGTGTCGCGAGAATGAACAGAGCAGGTTAGCCTGAGATCCAGAACTAAGCTTGAAGCAGGTTAGTACTAAGCATAACCCCTTTCTATTGGCCCAAATCGTTTAGCGATCATGGAACTAGAAGATAACTAAACATAAGTTCATGATTGAGGGAACTTTGGATTTCAACAACTTTGGATTTATACGGCCACTGCGAGGAAAGTCTTTAAGGTCATCTGGCCCGTTATATTCGGACGGCCGAACAACATTGCACAACTAGGTGATTGTGTCTTACGACGAATTGCCTCGAGAAAATGGAGATATGAGTCTCGTTTTGACTCTTCAATTGGAAATAGTCGAGCGCTGGCTCTGACTCCCTTCTTGTGGTATAAAGATCTTGTTGCGTCCTGGTATTTGTGGATGACAACGACATTCCACAAGGCCACCGCATTCGCATACCTTGAAATTTGAACAGAAGATTGAACGGCGACAAGAGAGACACACATGCAGGCACCTCCCGTTGCTGCTTTTTTGTAAAGCAGTTTGGATGCCGCCAAGGTTGAATATGTCCGGTTAGGCACATTTGGACATCGACTTTCATCCCTTATCCTTTGGTACCATGGGTATTAGTAACAAACAAGGACTGGCAGAATTGGGTCGTGAAGGAAGAGGAAGGCCTCAAGCTGCTCAAAGCAGCGTGGGATAGAGGTAAGAAAGACATCCAATTAAGAAATATTGAGCCACTTATGACTGAGGGAACAATAGGAGTCAATACCTGGGACACTGCCAATATCTATTCCAGTGGAATAAGCGAGGAGATTGCTGGGACAGCAAGAACAAAGCTCGAGATTCCACGACACAAACCTACCCTTTTGAGGAAATGATGTAGTGGCACAGTACCAGATGAACCACGAATTTTCAACTGGATTTTTGAAGCGCAGTTGAAACAGAGGAAGGATTATGTTAACCAAGGAGGTAAGCTTAGTAACGGGCTGATGTCTCTCTATCTTTTTTTTTAAATATTGAAGATTTTTATTTTTATTATTTATTTTCGTTCTTTTCTTTTTATTTTTTCGTCTTAACGTTTCGAGTTGCGCAGGCTTGTCGCGAACCGCCCTATTCCATGCCGTTGACGCCTCTCTCCGAAGCCTCAGTACCACCTATATATCGACGTTCTCCAAAATTCATAGGTACGATCCCTTAGTTCGACTAGAAGAGACCATGAGAGCACTTCATGACCTCGTCCCAGCTGGCAAGGTGTGGTACATTGGAGCCGGCTCCATGCGGACATACCAGTTCGCCCGCAGGCAATTCATAGCCGAAAGGAACAGCTGGACGAATTTCCTTAAGTATGCCAAACTCGTATAACCTGTGCTATAGAGAGGAGGAGAGAGGAAGATGATCAAGTTCTGTACGGAGTAACGGGAACTGGTGTTGGGTTGATTCCGTACCGTCCTTTGTTCTCCGGCGTATTGTCAAAACCAACATACACCACGTCTGCTAGGTCGACAAATACCTTTGCTATGGTCGGTGGCTTACAGAACCAGATAAAATGATTATCAAACAGGTTGAGAAGGTGGCTGAGAAGCGCTCATGGAAGATGATTTAGGTTGCGCTGGCGTGGATCAGACGGAAGGGATGTATTCCCATCGGGTTAACCAGTGCTGAGAGACTCGAACGACGGATGCGTGGTGTGGGACAGGACGCTCACAAAGGATGAGATTGTATGTCCCGAAGAACATTTAAGGGACATTTCTAGAATCCGAGTCGATACTCCGGTTGAACAATGTGTACGGTATGGATTAAGATCATAATCAGTCTCCTGGGATGTTTAGTTTGACAGAAACCCCAATAACAGTTTATTTTGATGCAGATCCCCCTTCGCTCGCGGATCTTAACAGACATGAAACAAACATTTTTTTTACCTTTCTTGGCTGAAAATAGCGCCCACAACTGGTAATTAAATAATACGGGGGTTTGGCCTTATAGGCTAGTGTGTAAACTATTCCTACAAGGTTTGGAGCTATTTTCTGCTAAGTTCGGACCCTTTTCCCAGCTGAAAAAGATGGGCCAAGTGGCAGGGCTCCTGGTCGGGACAGCTTCCAATTTTGAGATATGACCCTTTTCTCTCGAGTTGTTCCATATCCACGAAGTACATACAATGCCGTTCCCAAGTCATGGTTGCCGTACCTGCAAGCGGCGGCGTGTGAAGGTGAGGGTTTTCTTCGCCCTGGACCCTGGTCCTGGTTTGGGAACTTGTGGAGAATGGAGTCACTAATGGATGTTGGGTACGGCTAGTGCGATGAGACCCGGCCAGTATGTAATCGATGTCGGAAGGCAGACCTTACATGCGACAACGTTGAAGAAAGTAATTTCATCTTCTTGAATGAAAATGAATTCGCAGTCGGACGTCGAAAACGTCCGCGGGGCCCTAATGTGAGTGCTCGGGTGGCCTCCTCCCTAAAGGATAGGCCCCGAGATGCCAGCCCGAGTGAAAAGAGAGACGGCCAAACCGCAGCCTCAGGGAACATGGATCAGGCTCTTCAAAGAATGCATCACGAGTCACGAGGGTCTATATCACAAAGCCTGGGAACCTCCATAGCCGAACAAGCCCTCAACTACTACTACCGAAACTACCTTGAGATGGAGCACCTTTTGCCTGATGTTGCAGACAGTCATCTGAAATATGTCACGGCCAGTCGATGCTTCACCGAGCCTCAATCTATCCTCAGCCTTGCGATATTTGCAGTATCGCATGCTACGTTTGGGCGTGCACGGAAATGCCAAACCTCCTTAACTGTAGGGGGTGGGCAGTACTCGCAAGCTTTGGTGAAAACGAACCTGGCGTTGCACAATGTTAGTCATGCAACGGACGATGATGTCCTTCTTGCCATAATGTTATTAAGCTTCTATGAGAATTCCGTGATGGACAGGGCGACATCACTTACTTCCAGCCAAGCCATCCAAAACTGGGCTTCACGTAGTTTTGCGCACCATGATGGAGCATTGGCCGTGCTTAAGTTGCGACGGCAGGCACCCCAACGAACCCGCTCTGCGCTTGTTTTGGACAAATTGGTCCGGCGGCAACTTACGAGATCCTTACTCTTACGGAGCATATCTTTACCAACATGGCTTGAAGATGGATCCGAATATGGGGAACATGGGTCCGCGCTCGAACTTGACAATTGCCTGGCGGAAGTCGCGAAGCTACGGGATCGAGCACAGAGGATATTTACCAATTTCCCAAACATTTCACAGTCAGTTGGATGCGATAAACGAGCAATCATACATCAGCTTCTAAAAGAAGCTCACACAGCGGATAGCGCTTTACTTTCCTGGACGGATAATTTACCCCTGGAAGAATGGTATAGCACCCACCCTGTTAAGGAAAACGCGCATGATGTGGCCAACGGCGGGGTGTTTGGAAGCACTGTTCATATATACCCTTCTGTTGGACACGCAGGAATGTGGAATCGCTATCGCGCACTCCGCCTCGGTGTCAACGACATCATTATCCGGGCGTTGTCCACTCTAGCCGGGATGACAGATTCCAACGGCGCAAATGAGCCTCTAGCGAAATCTGTGAAGTTGACTATGCTACAGCTCTCAGATGATGTCTGCGCCAGCGTACCATACATGTTTGGAAGAGTTCAACCTGGTGGCGCCACTGGAGGAGAAGTAACAATCACCGCCTCTCCCGCTTCGTCGAAAATAGCTGTAAAAGCAACAACAGCGGCGCTTCTTTGCTGGCCACTGGCCACGGCGGCAATGGTTGCCGGAATCCCTGAGAAACACGAGCAGTATCTGACGAACTGCTTGCGGGAGGTAAGCGAGATTGTTGATGATGGTGTGCTCGAAAGGCTTGCAGTTTTCTTTCCTCGATTATCCAAACCTGCCGCAATATATGACACCTAAAGGCATGGCCACTCCTCCCCCACTTTTCCTCTGCCTTTTTATTTTGTGTCAAGGAACTCCCCCGCATTATCATTACTACTATTTTCCAAGCGGTTGAGAGGAGCGATGGAGCATACTAATCCAATTCAGGGAGTTGTGGTGTTTCGGCTTTAACATTTGTAAATTTTTAACCTGTGGTGTCCATCCGTTTATGAAATCCTTCCCATGGCTGCTTGAACTCAGACTGTGTGTGTGGTTCGATCTATCCACCTAATACAGCAAATAAAATATTGTTTGCTATGCATTGTTAAACAAAAAAGATCTGCAGCGTACTCCGTACTACTGGACGTAACAAGTAACAGGATGTTTCACCCGCTACGGAAACCGACTGACTAAGCAATGGTATCCCCGCACCTTCGCACCGCGGAGGCGGGGGGCCACGTGAGTTGTCTCCTCATCACCGGGGCCAACCCCTCACCTTCGTCCATTTCTCCCCGCTTCGTTTTTATCTCCGTGCACACACTCCCATGAAAAGATGGAAAGCAATCGACCAGCATCTGGCCGGGTGAGAAAGAAAAGCACATCTGCTTCCCGTAAATCGTTGTCTTGCGAGTTTTGCAGCCGCCCATTTGCCAGGTTGGAGCATCTCCAGAGGCATCTCCGCACACGTTGAGTAGCCCACTCGCGACCCCTGAACCTCTATATTGCTCCAGCCTCAATTTCTGACACCTAATTTCAGACACAAAAGAAAAGCCTTTCTCTTGTGATATATGCTCCAAATCGTTTGCGAGAAGGTGAATTCTATTTTTTAAACTTTGTTTCTTTTGCTCTTAAGTTTTTCAAGTCGTAGTAGTAATGGAGTTATTGGTAGTGATCTCCTTGTCCGCCATGAGCGCCTAGTCCACCCCACAGGGAGCCATGCGCGCCGTTCCGAAAACCGGGTGACCGCTGCCGCTGAGGATGCCTCAACCCCTGCAGCCATACCTCCTCCACCTCCACCCTCAAACCATGATAGCCACATAATGAACCTGCCACCGCCAGTTGCCGTTCATCCCTCAGCAGTCACCCGCCCAGATGTGCCTGCCCATGTTACCCAAATAGCAGAACCAACTCAATTCAATCCGTCATGGGGATATGACCTTAACCTTCTGTCTCATGCGGCCAGTCATGTTGCCCTCGAGGGCCAGCAGGAGACTCTTGGACCCACCCGCAAAACTCCTGTTCTAGAGAAGCCAATAACTGAGAACTATAGCGTGGAACCATCTATATTGGACCTTGCAAATTTAGGGGACCCGGTTCAGGATTTCACTGTATTTTTGGAAAGTGTAGGTCTATCCTCTGATTGGGACTCGGGCATGTTTTCCGGGGCGGTCGAACCGGAACCTATACTTCCTAGTGTAATACCCCCTTCTACGTTTGATCCAAAACACCCAATGAACCCTCCAAGATACAACAATGGAGACATTATAGGTGATCAACGGACCTCCACTGACGACGCGCCATCCTTTTCAAATTTTGGATCCCGCTTGCCTTCCCTCCAACCGGAGTCTCAGGACTCAGAGGATCGCCCTGGGATTCTTGACGAAGTATCACAGGCTAGACCAGCATGGGATGTATCAAATCAAGATAGACAACTTTTTATTGCTCGACTTGAAGATTTCGCCCATGTTCTCCCAAAGGGTTTTGTGCCTCCGTCAAGACATGCTCTGTCTCGCTTTTTTGCTGGCTATATCAATGGGCTTAATGAGCATCTGCCCTTCATCCATGTTCCGACACTATCTGTGGCTAGATGCCCACCTGAACTCAGCCTAGCGCTGGCCGCTGCGGGCTCGCATTATAGATTCGAAAATAATCGCGGTATCGATCTTTTTTACGCTTCTAAAGCTATCCTTCTTGAACGGCTTCGGCGACGAGACTATCGGCGGGTTCCGCAAGTGCCATGGGGATTTGGTGGACCAAGTCCTGCTGTTCAGGGCTCCCAAATTTCGTCCTCGATTTCAAACCCGAGTAGTAGCCCATTCCAGCAACCATACATTTCTGCTGTGGATAGCGCCACATACCCTGGTGAAGATTCCGATGCACAAATGGAAATTATCCGCACTTTCCTCCTCCTCACTGTGTTTGCTTCATGGGAAAGGCACCCTGAATTGCTACGGGAGATACTTGCACTTCAAAGCACCCTTGCTAGGCTTGTCCGCGATCATGGCCTTACTGAATCCACGGCATCATCAGACAGTATAAGCTGGGAAGACTGGGTGCACCGCGAAGCTAATCGGCGAACCAAACTCATTGTTTATTGTTTCTTCAACCTCCATTGCATTATGTACAATATACCTCCGTTGATTCTTAATTCTGAGCTGAAACTCAATATGCCAGGACCTGCTGAGGAATGGAAAGCTCCTAATGCTGCTCAATGGCGTCGTTTGCACCGGTCACGGGTAGGGGGGGATATTTCATTCCAGGAAGCCCTTATGAAGCTTTTTATCAAATCTCCACAGTCGAATGGTGTTACGTCTATATCCCCATTGGGTAATTATGTTTTGATCCATGCAATAATTCAACAAATTTTCTTTGCGCGACAGCTATGCCTATCAGCTCCTACGATGGCTGGCACTAGCTTACGACCCGATGATCTGTCGGTCTTGGACTCTTCTCTAAGTTTATGGAAAGCTGGTTGGAGGCGGACTCCAGAGTCTAGTATCGATCCTCAAAGTCCTGCTGGACCAATCGCATTTACGTCAACTGCTCTTCTCGGCTTAGCGTATATCAGACTTCACCTAGACCTTGGGCCCTGCCGCAAACTTGTGACCCAAGACCCAGTCCAGATTGCCCGCGCACTTAAGGAGTCACCCCCAGTCGTACGGAGCCCAAGGCTCACTATGGCGTTATTGCACTCTGCTCACGCGCTCTCAATCCCAGTGCGGCTAGGCATAGATTTCGTTGCAAAGACTCATTCTTTTTTTTGGAGTATACAACACTCTATATGCAGCCTTGAATGTGCCTTTCTTCTCAGCAGATGGCTTCTCGCGATTCCTGCCACTCAAGCGGACCAGAGACTATCGGACCATGAAAGAAAACTCCTCCTGTGGGTGAAAAGTATGATGGAGGAGACTGATATGGTATTCAACGGGGCCAATATGGGCGATCTGGACTTCATAAATGACCCGTTCAAAGTGAAGGAACTTAGCGTTGCTGTTGTTCGCGTATGGTCTAGGACATTCAAAGGAAATACGAGCTGGCCAATAGTGGACCTCATCGGGTCCAGTTTAGAGATATATGCCGATTTGCTGGAGTCGTAGATGCATTACTACTCGCATGCCCATATGCAGCTATGCAACCCGGACGGTTGTCGATATATGAGTTTTCTGTTAATATACAGCCCTCAGCCATACCTCCATAATTTCGATACCCTGAGCATCTACGTATTTGCGGATATCTTACCAACTCCTTTCCGAATGATTTGCGATTTCATCAGAGTATGCTCGCCGAGTTGTTATTTCTGCTACTGGTGAACATGCCCACTACATACCTCCCATTGGGGATGTAGGCATCAAATAATATGGTCCTCCTGCCCCGTCCGCTCTACCCTTATCCTTCGCGTGCCGTTATGTCGATCGACATCTCTCTGCCATTAGTGCTCGTGGCGCCGTGCTAAACGAACAGCTCCAACTCTTTCTCTCAACTGTCTATTAAGACATGCCCCCCTTGGACTGTTTCTCAAGCTTGCTTTCACTATTATAGAAAGAAAAGAAGGGCGCTCGAAACAGTACCTGTACCTCATCTTGTCTACGAATATTCTGAAGCAACGCTGATCCTTATTTGATATCGATCCGCGTTACCACTTGAACAACTCACCTCCTGGAACTACTCGCCCTCTCCTTACCTTAAATTCCTCCATCCTTTAAACTTCTATAGAGTTGTTTATATTTCCTATTTCCCTCTACTATCGATCTGTTATCTACCTACCCCAAATACGATTTCCTGGAAGAACCAGAGCTGCGAAAAGCTGTCTCATGCTTTTATATATATCCTCTCTTTGAAATAGAGAATGATAAAACACTTGTCAAGTGAAACTGCAGCCGAAAGCGGAAGATGTGCACATGGCGGGCTCCCGATTGAATCTTGCACGCTGCAAGACGGGGACCGGATGATTTCTCCTAACTTTCCTATTTTCCTTCCTATATATTTTTTCCTTTCTAATTTAATCTAACTCTATATAGTATGTATGTAATTTTCATGGTTCGTTGGAACTGGTACACGGGTGCTATAAGAAAGGTAGCAGATTTACCAAGACAAAATCGGGTAGGCTGCTAAGGCAGAGCTGGTGAGGAGAAAGGGGCGTTTATTTTGCTTTTTCTTATACCCACGGCCTCTTGGTCAAAAGCCAAATTTGTTTTTCTTTCTTTTTTATTGTCCGGCTTTCGTCGCATGCCGTGCTTTTATTATTCCCATATATATCAAGGGCGCCGTTTCCACTTGTGTGTGAATTGAGATACTTGGTTACGCAAGGGTTTGACTTTTGCATCTGTGGTTATTGTTTCGTAAACATTTTCTATTTGGGCATTTAGTGTCTTTCATCCAATAAAATTACAGCGTTGGAAGAAATGTTGCATGTCAGAATCGGCTATAAAGCAGGTCACTAGGTCATACATAACCATTCATGCCATGTCTCTGGCTGCAAAAGAGGACTGGTTAAAGTGAAATCATAGTCCATTATATCTTCACTTGCGGAGTGGGATATAAAGATCAATCATAAAAAAAATATTAAAAAAAAGAGGACCAAGAAAATCTCATGTGTCTTCAGCCTTCATTGCCCCTGCTTTTGTCGTAGTTTCTTCCCATTCATTCTCAAAGCCACACTTGTCGGGACAAACCTGAGGGCCGACATGGACTTCTCCAATTCCCCAATATCGGGCCCCTTGCCATCGACAGTGCCACTTGGCTTAGGCTTGCCTATCGCTGCTACTGTTGCTGCTCTTGTGGGTGAAGATTTCACATGTATAGGCAGCTCGATGCCTCCTGGGGTGGTAGTCGGGTTTGCACTGACAGTGGTAGAGTCGTTGATGTTGTCGGGGTTTGATGGAAGCTCGATGCTGCTATCATTTTGTCCGCTTGTCGATTGAGACAGTTTCCGCCGTCTCAAACGACTTTCATGCTGTGTTGAATTGGGCACTGAGACTCTTCGGCGGTGCGTGGGTCCTCTGCCACCCCTGAGCATTGAGTTGTATTGATCGATACCAGTGTGGACTATCGAGAAGTTATACAACTGGAGAATTTTAATTATCAGTTGGACGGTTTATTAGGGGCGGGGGTTGAAGATTTATTATTGCCTGAGGGGTTTTTGCTATTCCGTTTTCAATTGATACTTGCGTTCTGGCTATATTAGGTGAACTGGGGAGAGAAGAGGGTTTGACTCACCCTAGGGAATTGATGTTTGTCGATCAGATGAAGTCTTCGTTTCTGCGCTGTAGAGCACTTCCGATCACACCCTTCAACAAAACACGCAAACTATAACATTTTCGTTAGCCTAATATGTATCGTAAAAAGATTATTTGAGATTAAAATGTAGAAATATCACCGTCTTTTCGCCTCTTTGCTTACGCGTAGCAATGAGTGGGTCGTGGAGTTCATCAATGTGCAGAGTAAGAAAATGAGCGGTAGGAAAATTCTTTCCACACTCTGAACATCGGTTGACATGCTCTTGGGCATAGTGGACTCCGTAGTCCTCATATGTCGAAAATGGAATGGGTTCCCTGTGAGGTGGCAGCGAGCAACGCATCACAACATAGTCCTCAGTGCGGTCATCCACATGGGCGAGTTTCCTATGAGGGATTGTTGAATATTCCATGGTTGCTGACGGTATTTGAGGATCCACGGGAGAGTCTGATGATTCAAATGCAAGAGGCTCTTCTCGTGAGCGCTTAGCCATGGTTTGAGAAGAGAGGGAAATCTCTGCCACTGGAACTAGGTGGGAAAACGAAAACAAGCAAATACCGTGGTTATTGCTTGAATTATCTACTCAGCCCCCGTGCCCATATAATGGGCGCTCCAATGTAAAACCGACAAGCTACAGCATTAAGCAGCACTTAGGCAGTTACCACGGTCAATTTGGAGGGATGGAGGGATCGTAAATTGAACTTGTTTGGGCGGACGCGAAATGCAACAGGGCTGAAATTATTATTATTAGCAGAATCCGTTAAATAAACCGGTCAATCCAACCCCAACTATTTATTGATTCGATTATATCCAACCGGAATATTTTCTGTCTGAGAGAGCAGTACTAGTAGTAGTACTATACTTTCAATTGTTGCTGATGTTGATTTACCCAACAAACATACACCGCAAAGATGACGTCATAAACACGTGATGATAAAGAGGATGACTAAAGTTCCGTTGTGGAGATAAACTGCGAATATTTTATTTGAAATCAGATTATTTGATATTTGCCCCTTTTACCTTCTCCTACAAACAACTTTTCACTCGAATTTCAGCTGGGTGAACTCATAAAACTTAACAGAAGCAACAAAGATAACTGCTTTGCCTGTCATGCCGCTCCCGAAGTCCAAAAATACCGTTGGGCTGGGGAACAGTCTAATGAATGATCGTTTTGGGAAAGGAAAAGGCGCTGATCGGAAAAAAGTCTCCCACAATGCCGCCGCTGTTCAACGGACTGGCCCCAGCGGTGAAACCTATATCACCAACCCAAACGAGGAGGCATCATGGGTTAAAATGCGCAGTATCACCGAGCAAGGTGCTCTGGATGAGTTTCTGAGTACCGCGGAGCTTGCCGGTACCGATTTTACGGCGGAGAAACTTAACAACGTCAAAATCATACATACGGATCAGAAGAACCCATATCTGCTTTCTGCAGCTGATGAAAGGGCCGCTGTCAAGAAACACCAACGGAATCGTGGCAGATTGACAGTCCCCCGTCGACCGCAATGGGACAAAACCACAACCCCTCAACAACTGGATAGACTAGAGCGGGAGAGTTTACTTGAATGGAGACGAGGGCTGGCTGAGTTGCAGGATCATCAAGATCTATTGATGACTCCATTTGAGAGGAACTTGGAAGTGTGGAGGCAGTTGTGGAGAGTTATCGAACGGTCAGACTTAATAGTGCAAATTGTTGATGCAAGAAACCCGTTACTCTTCAGATCCGAGGACCTGGAAAAGTATGTGAAGGAGGTCGACCCTAGGAAGCGAAACTTGTTACTAGTCAACAAAGCCGACATGATGACGGAGAAACAAAGAGAAACTTGGGCGGACTACTTTGAAGAGCAGGGTATCAACTACAAGTTTTTCTCCGCTGCGTTGGCCAAAGAGAGCCTCGAAGCGATGGAGTTGGCGAGCAAAGAGGTAGACGGAGATGTTTCAGAACAGGAGGAATTGATCGATAATGCCACAAGGCTAAATATTGAAGATGTGGAAGATGATTCTAGTGAAGAAGAAGGATCCGACAGTAGTGATGGCGTACCACTTCCCAAAGTCCAAGGATCACGCACGCGGATTCTCACGATTGACGAACTTGAAGAGCTTTTCCTAACCGCTGCACCTCATATACAATCGAAGGAAGGAGATAAAGGGAAACCTAGGCCAACTACCATTGGCCTTGTCGGATATCCCAATGTTGGTAAATCCAGCACCATAAACGCTCTTCTCGGTGCAAAGAAAGTATCGGTTTCTGCCACACCAGGGAAAACCAAGCATTTCCAAACCCTCTACCTCTCGCCGAACCTTCTGTTGTGTGATTGTCCTGGTCTGGTCTTTCCTAACTTTGCAACAACGAAAGCGGAGCTTGTCGTGAATGGTGTTCTCCCCATTGACCAGCTTCGGGAATTCTTGGGTCCAGCCGGCATTGTTGCCAAGCGGATTCCAAAGCCCTTCTTGGAAGCTGTGTATGGTTTGAAAATTAACATGCGTCCTCTGGAGGAGGGAGGCACTGGAACACTTACTGCTTCCGAAGTTCTTCGTGCATATGCGCGCGCCCGAGGTTTCGCTACTACCGGTCTCGGCCAACCTGACGAATCCCGCGCTGCTCGATATATATTAAAAGACTATGTTAGCGGAAAACTCCCCTTCTGCCACCCCCCACCTACCTCCGAATCCGCCATTGAAGCTGGAAAGCACCCGATCGACCAAGCAGAGTTCAATAGAGAGTTATACGATATTGATCACCTACCCGCAAAGAGACGAGATGCCATTCTTAGTCAAGGGATTAACCCGTCTTTGTCCGGGTTTGACGAGTCGTCTAGTCACACGGATGCCGACACGAATGACGACACCTTATCGATCCCATCTCCTGTCGCCTCACATCCTCAGGGCGCGCGCTCGCGCAACATTGACACCGGATTCTTCTCAGCTGTGGGCTCAGGAGGGGCAGAGCACCTCAAAATGCCCTTCAGTTATCAGTATACTGAACAAGGGGCAAGCCTGAAACAAAAAGAGCTTTCTGGCCGGAAACAAAGAACGATGGTAGCGTTAGAAAATGGGGTTGATCCCTCAGAGGTAAAGGGGGTTGGCAAGAAGCATTTCAAAGGCGGGAAGAGAAAAGCAATAGAGCAAAAGAAGAAGGCGAAAGCTAAGGAAGGGGAGGAAGATTTTTATTAGGCGGCTGGATATACTTTTTTATTTATTTTTTTTAAGATGTGTGCGGATCTACTGTTTCGAATATATGTTTCTTTGGCTATGAATGCATGACCATTACGTTTAAAATGGCGGGGATATGAGATATTTGCATAATTCATTTGGCTCTGTTTCAATTCCTGTCTGTGGGACGGTTTTTGATCGTTGCGCGATGCTAATAATGTAGTGATGAAAATGATATCATCCATGAAGCTGTTTATGAAGCTTTGAAAACCATCAGAGCAACAAACAGCTTTAGAAACCAGCCAGATGATCTCTCTAGGAGGTCCTTTACTTTGTTCACCTGTTAGGGCCATTTATTTTTTAGATGTGCAGTAAGTTTGAAGTTGCATTGAACGAATATAATCAATAAGAAAAAATACCCAGTAAATCAAGATTTCCAATTTTTAGCTTCAATCATGATGAAAGAAAGTTCCATTAACGATACCAGTTATCCTATCATTGTAATCCTATATTACTTCAAATTTATCCCATATTTGTCCCTGCTCTTACGGTACCCAATCCCCAAATCCAGGTCCACAGACCACGAACACTCAATCCGTAATTCGGGTGCTTCCTGCTGCTCTACTGCTAGTTGACGAGTTGCTGAACGCATTCCTCTCCACGGATGACTCCAGCCATGGCTGGTTCTGCTCAATCAACTGCCAATGGATCAGGCACTATCCTCTGGCTCGGTTCCAAAATCCACCAGTGAGGTCACGTAACTCAGATCCTCCTTCTATTTGACAATGCGGTATTTCTCAAGTAGATTTTAAATTCTGACGTCAGTTTTCAGTAGGATACGAGATAAAATATTCCGCGTTCAACTGCATAGTAACCATGGCGGGAAACTGTGGTACTCGTTCACAGGCGGATGGGGGTGAGAGCGGGAATCATGGGATAGTATGTAAGGAGTGTATATTTTCAACCGTCTGGTTACACCAATTTAACGGATGATCCAATATAAATTGCCGGAGTCGAGGGAAATTCCATACTTTGAAGCGCGGAAATGAGGAGCAGTTATAGGAAGCAACAACAATGGCAGCGATTTGTTCAATTTAG
The DNA here is from genome assembly GCA_001660665.1 of Emergomyces africanus. NCBI lineage: Eukaryota > Fungi > Ascomycota > Eurotiomycetes > Onygenales > Ajellomycetaceae > Emergomyces > Emergomyces africanus. Next base: position 19,039 of record LGUA01000094.1, on the reverse strand, counting down.
GTGCTGCCAGATCCTCCTCGGCAAATTATAATAACTAATGTATGTGGTCAAAAGAGAATGGAGGATCCATTAGGACTGTATCTCCTGGATTGTAGGCCAATGCGAGGGTGAATCAGTTCACGGTTCGGCTTGCTCCTTGTTTGGCCAGGCCAGTTAGGATAAAACAACCCGCGAAAGAAGCAATATAGCCAGTTCTTTCCAGAGTAGAAAACACTACAGCAAACGGATGAAGAAAGAGGAATATATACATATATAGTACGGAGTACTACCAGTAGATATAGTGCTACTAGTACTATTATTATATTCCTGTTGTGGTTCAGCCTGGTTTTCCACTGAAGGGGAATTCCAACTGAGAAAAAGTTCTGTTTGATAAAATCAAAAATAATAACGTCAAATTGATGGAGGATCACCTGGCGGTAGCCAGGCATCAGAGGACCATAAATAGCCTCAATGTATCATAATCCAAGATCTTGGAGTCGCTCTTTGACTGTTAATAGTACTTTGGGGTAGTAGTAGTATTGTTGCTGTAGAAATTTGGCCTTAAAAGGCACACAACATCACGTGATTTGATCTTTATCGCACCCGATAAGGGATCGACGGTTATTTTTTTCCCCCACCAGAAAAACAACTGAGCAACGAAGAAAAAAAAAAAAAAAAAAAAAGAAAAGAAATCCAAGGAGTCAGCGCAACGAACGTCATAAGGGGGCATATACGGCATTATAACTCGAATCGTGAAGCCTGTCTTCATTTGGCACAGGAGCTTTAGTCTTTCGGCAAAATGCCTCCCCGAAGGCAGTGGATGTAAGCTCAGAAATATTTTTTGTACCCGGGAAACCGACTTTAGGTGAGCGCATTGCATGGCTAACACGGTTCCCTCCAACCACCTTTAGTGATAAAAAGTCTGCCACCACCTATCAGCTTTTTCACAGATCGCAAAATGACCCCTTAATACACGACGAAGAGGCAGACGATAGAGTCCTCCATAGGGTATCCGGTGCTCCAATAACAGAATCATCATCGAAGCCTTCGAAAACTTCCAAGGTCCTTGCAGAACTAGAGAAGGAATTTGAGGGGGCTCAGGTCCGCAAGAATGAAGGAGAAGCAGCGAACTATGGGATATACTACGATGATTCGCAATATGATTATATGCAACATCTGCGAGATTTGGGTGGGAGTGGGGGCGGACAGTCGCATTTTGTTGAAGCGACGGTGGTAAAGGGGAAAGGGAAGGCTAAAAGCATGAAGCTTGAGGATGCGTTGAGGGAAACTTCCCTTGATGATGTAGATGACCTTGGGTCGGTCCACCAGGATGATATCCTTTCCACAGCTTCGACCTATTCCCGGAAGCCCACATATCAAGACCAACAGGATGTTCCCGATGTCATTGCTGGGTTTCAACCAGATATGGATCCTCGACTAAGAGAAGCCCTGGAAGCTCTTGAAGATGATGCATTTGTTGCCGGTGACGAAGACGAAGATTTGTTTGAATCTCTCGTTCAAGGAGGAGTAGATGCAGAAGTAGATCCCAGCGAGTGGAGGGACACCTACATTGAAGACGACGATGAAGGTTGGGAATCAGACGTAACGGAAAGGGCACCGGAGCAACCAGATGTAAGCACGACGAATGCTGCGCCACCTGCTAAAGGGCCGGCGGATGATGAGCAAATCCCGGACACCGATGCCGGAGAGGGGGACTGGCTCCGCAATTTCGCACAGTACAAGAAGGATATGAAGGTAAAACCCGCGGCACCTGGCACACAAGGGGAAACGGGTTCTGTCTTACGCGCTGGAACTGTGGCATCCACAATGTTCACCGCCGGCGGAACACCCGTCCGCAGAAAGAAGCGCAAGGGCGCTCTCACCAACCCCTCTGCGTACTCCATGACCTCATCTTCCCTAGTGCGAACGGAGGGACACCGCCTTCTGGACGATAGGTTCGAGAAAATCGAAGCACTCTATGCGCTCGATGAAGAAGGCGAAGACTATGATGGCTCAAGCATGGCGGATGACATGTCTATGGTCAGCGGGATGTCGAAGGTTTCTGAGGTACCCAGTCTAGTTAGTGGCGGGACGCCGCTTCGGTCGGACTTCAATCAGATTATGGATGGGTTTTTGGATGGGTGGGAAGACCGTGGGGTGCATGCTAAAAGAAAGGGGGCGAAGGGAAAGCGGGGCAAGAATGGAAATGAAGCCGTCGGAATTAGGATGCTGGATGAGATCCGACAGGGCCTAGGGCCGGCGAAGTTGCCTGGGAAGGTCTAGGGGAACTCTCTATTACACATCCAGTATCTTTTTTCTTGACTCGATTTAATGATTGCATGTTGGGGCCATGTTCAGTTGTCGGCTTCGAGGCGTTTTGTCTGCAGATCGGTGCATGGATTGGAACGTTCGCGGTAGTGTTTTTTAATAAAAGCAGCCTTTGACGGATTGGTTAGAAAAAAGGGTCCAATAAACGCGCTGATGATGCGCATTGGGCATGATTGGGGGCGTCAATGATAACGGTAATGAACCAAACCAATTATTCATATATACAGCCGTGCCTCCGAATCTCTACTAGAATTCCCTCTCAAAATATAAAAACACTTAATATACATTTCTACAAGTTTAATTAGTTTGGTGAGAAGAAACCGGTCATACCTGTCCCTCCCAATCTACAGGGCTCCCCCAACCTTCTCCACAATCCACATAGCTAATCGTACATTCCATCCAACCCTCCTCTCAACCTTCCTCAAGTCTTCCCGGGACATGACGCTAGCATATTCCTGTAACCACTCCGTTTCCTCCGCCATCCTCCGCTTCAATGCTTCATCGGACGTTACAACGACCGCGCCAATTTCTAGATCAAGGCCATAACTTCGCTTCGTATAGTTGCTGCTCCCGACGAAAGTGATGCTCGGGTGTTTTTGATTTGGAAGAGTTATCCAAAGGCCTTTTGCGTGATACGTCCATCCTCCTGGTTGTCCGACAGTGCCCCGCCTCCATTCCTTCAGTTGGATCGAGTTAGTTTTTTGTGCCTCTGCGACGCGATCGAGGAACCGTGCAGATAGATGTGTGTATGCTGCTGGGAGCATTCCAGATACACCAGCAGAGCCATAAAAGCCGTTCGCCCAGGGCGAGGCAGTTAAAACGGTGCCTTGGGTTTTGGAAACTACGGTTGTAGCTGGAGATGTGCTGGATATTAATAGGGATGAGAGAACTGGATGAATGTTGAAATAGCCAGCTGTGAATAGCCAACTGGAGTTTGCCAGGGACGGAGAGGTTGAAAGGAGGCTGAGGAGCCTGGTCACCGCAGGATACTCTGTAGATTCATCCGGCTTTAATAGTGGGCTGAACTGCGCCACCGGGTAGACGAATGTGGACTTCGATGGTGCAGGTAGTGGCAGAGGTTTGGATTTTGATGGCTTTATTAAAGGCGCTAAAACGGTAGACGCATACGAAATGAAGTCTTCCCGGTCATCCAGCGGTGATGGAGCACCATTTGACGTTGGCCAGGAGAAAGTATATCCCGCTTTATCCTCTGAATTGGGACTGACCAGAAAACTAAGGCTACATATCGAATTATGGATGCGGGCGTAATAGTCCGTCAGCGGCTTTGAGTTAAAGACATGATATCGGTCTAATCGGTTCGTGAAGTAGTCATTTGATAGGTTTGCTCTTATGAAGGCATGTTAGAAAAGAGCACGACTATCGGTAAACGGAACAGTGATCTCACACCCGGATAGTATTATTTCGTCGTCAATCCCATATAGCTTCATATGCTGCAGACCCCATCCTTCATTTATCCTCCTCGGAACGTATCGTTTTTTTAACCCAGTAAGGTTAGGCGTGTGGAACATCCGTATTTCTACGCGATCTGGACCATGTTCTGCGACTAGAGATGCCAAAAGCGAGGCGCAGGATTGTTTTGGGCTTTCGCGAGTGCCTCGTAGGGCATCCGTTAGAATCGAAACTTGGAGCTCGGGATTTCGACGTAGAGCTTCATTTAGGATTTCTATAAGCTCAAATTCCGTCTTCCCAATATATAGAGTCGAGAGATATATCCTTCTTTTGGCTTTTCGAATTTTATCCTAGGGAAGCTCTCTCCACGTTAATGCCATCCTGAACAAGCGGAGTATTATAATTTTTAACCACTTACTTTCAAAGTGTCGTAGAAGCTAGCGGGAGAGTCTAAAATGCTAATTTGAGATGCCTGTATTTCAAATCTAGGAGCGATATTGTCCAGCTCAACAGTTATCCCACTAAGGGGCGATGCTGCGGAGGATGAGGTCTGAGTCTGGCTTGGATGGGTAGAGAATTTGCGGATCGAACGCCGCACGAGAGGAGGCCTGTGGCAGGAGTAACGAAAGGGTTGCACCCCAATGCGTTTAATCATCGTGAAGAAAATACAGCAGAAGTACCGATACCGACTGGATACATGGCCCCTCGATTCGTTCGGAATATGAAGCGTAGTGTCTGGCGCGTGTTATGTTCGGAGTAAAAATAGCTTTGGATTTGCGGCAATCACAAAAAGAGCTTACACAATCCCGGCGCTAAGCCTCTTTCGGCATACTGCATGGCATCGAAACATCGCCAACTTCAAACCAACTGGTTGTGTTTGAGCAATTGACCAGAATATTGTCAACGGCATCTACTTTTTTCGCTTGTCACGATGTCGACTCTTCTCCGTACCGCCCGCAACTTGTGGCGGGTTGGTTTCAAAGTGAGTCCTTCTCCCATGTCTTGGATACTATGCGATTGCTGATACTGACTGCAAAACACTCTGAACAGGAATATGGGCATCAAATGCAGGTACGCTTCATTGTCCTCGTTGACTTCTGGTTACCGAGACTGTTTGGCTTAATAAAATATGCTTACTCCCCTACGTTTTTGGTTCTGGATAATAGTATATTGGTTTGTGTCCCTTCCCGCATCTATGCCTGCTGGAATAAATACTAGTTAACACATTAGGAACTCTCAATAGGTGATACCAAAGCCGGTACCTTAATAGCTACAGACCGATACGGGAACAAATACTATGAGAACATGGAGGAGTTGCCACGTATGTAATACTAGCTACATATCTGGAATGTACTTTTCCTGCGGAATCTGACATTGGTCCCTCTCCAGTTCGAACGCGATGGGTCGACTACACACAGAAAGAATTCGACGCTTCCCAAATTGACGTTGGCTGGTACGCACCCCTGAACTTCTTTCGATTATTGACTCCCCCAGAGTTATAATGGTATTCTTACGAATTGGGTATCTCTTCCTTTCTAGGCACGCATGGTTAGCGTACATGGTCGATAAGCCCCCAACCCAGGATGCCGTCTTGCAGGCCGGCGTGCGACCATGGGAATTGAAAGAACATCGGCCAACCATGACACTAAGTCGTGGCGCGTACAAACCATATTCCACGTGAGTCTACTCTTTATTCTACCGAATTTGTTTTATCTCACCGCCTGTATGAGAGAAGTGGCCGTCAGAAACAACTCTACTCACAATATATTTCTCTTAAAATACAGTGTGAGGCCCAAATATTCCGCTTGGACCCCTGTTGCAGCACCCCGATAATTATGTGCGTGTTCAGTTTCGATGGGCAAAACTTTCCCTGGAAGCGGCGTTTATTGCTCAGTTTAGGATCTGAAAGGCTGCTTGGTGCAACTCAATTGTATATATCAACTTCTATATGACTATGGTATAAAATTGATGGTGATATTCGCATTGAAAGAAAGTTTTAAGTGAGAAAGCGAAACATAAAAAGCACGCTCTGGTATATAAAGGTGACCTCGGTATTATACTCCCTGAACATGAAGAGAAGCGATTTAATCACCCGTGAAAGCATGATCATGGGTTAAATGTATGTTGCTTAAAACGTGGAGTGGTATTCCCAAGAAAGAAACAAGCTAGATCGCGGAAAAAGAATAACTCTAAGTGTAAAGAAGGTTAGGGAGCAAGAATACTTGGTGACACAAATTTACAACAAGAAACCTATGTTAAGCGCTTGCTGAGATGGACTTCTTCCATAGGGGCTTATAGAACATATCCTCCAGGACCGACATTCCACCAATGTCGTATTGGCCGTCTATCCTCTAACTCCACACACCACCAGAGGACTTCTTTCGCTTTATCAATTTGCCCGCTTTGCTCGAAGGCTCTCGACAAAGCAAACCATGCTTCCGAATTATCCCAAGAGCTTCCGAGTTTTGTCAACGCAGATAAAAGGCCATAAGCCCTGTCACGTGCAGCAAGCCGACCTAAATATTCAGGTGTACTTTGTTGTGATGGAGAGGGCCCCCCATTGCCATATGTTTGTTCATCATCGTGCGGTTGGGATCTCGATTGTGGCTTTGACGAATAAGACAAGAGGGAGACGCCAGATGTGCTGGTCTCTAGGCCTTTTTCGGGCTTTTCGAGAGGCAAAGTCTGGTCGTACATGTCAAGGAGCAGGTTAGCCAAGCCTATTGTTGCTGAAGGATGGTCTGGATAGTACATAAGGGCGTCTTCGAAATGATTGATCGCATCGAAGTGTTGCGATTGTGCCAGTGCGAGTTGGCCTCTTTCGGCGTACACGTCTCCCCAGAGCTCGTCCGAACTTTTTGTACCTCCCCAACCCGCATCGGCGAATGCCCGCGCTGACGATTCTTGTTCTGCAACAAGTGCTTCTACGCACTTTGCTTGCTCTGATGCCTCGTTGCACGCTTCTAGAGAGTCCTCGAAAAGTGCTGCACGTCGATAAAGGCCTGCGATGAACAACCAGATTTTTAAAAGCAAGCCATGGACGTGTTTTTGTGTTTGAGCTTTTGGAAACCGAGTGACTGCGCATGTTGGTGAGCGAAAACAAAAACTTTGAGAAAATGGGCCCGATTTGTGTAGGATACTTTTTGGGCAGCAAGAGGAAGCGGGCTCCTTATTGTACATTTTTAGGTTACTATTGTGCGGTAATGGATTGCCAGGGGACGGAGGCCCATCATGCCGAGTAACTTGGGGTAGCACGTTGCTGGGTGGCACCGAGCCGTCGTCGACATGTTGACGTTGGTGTTTTTTGATCGTATTTGCGCCATTTGAACGAACTGACTTGTCTGAGCTACGTGGTCGTACTGATTTCGTGCTACCGCTTCGTCGATGAATTTTATTCCGATTAGAACCACTGGTAGTCTCTGAACGGTTACGCTCGGATGACGCCCGCCGATCCTCGTCCGTAACTTGAATTGTTGGTGCATCGGGATCAGCAGGAACAACTTTAGACGAAGTTGATGGGTTTCTTGATATTCTATTCGCTTCAACTCCAAATGGCCTGTCTTTCTCTCCATATTTAACGCTCTTCCTTCGGCCGAAAATGCTCCCGCGAAGACTTCGAATCGTTCCTGCTGAACTCTTTGGAGGGATCAGGGTTTCTGACCCTTTCTGGTCAGTCTTCTTATCAAGCTCGGGATTCGCGAACAAACGCCCGTAAAGACTGAGGAGTTCCTCAGAATGGTTCAGTGCATATTCCGGACCGTGAAGAATTTCCAGAAGCGTTAACTGAGTAATTCGCAATTCAATGATGCTTTCCTTTTCCCGAGCTCCCATTTCGTTAGGCGTGCCTCGACTCTCCTCGATCGCAGCAGTTGACAGCCAATGGACTGATTTCTCCCCAGTCTCTTGTCGCTTATTCTGAGAAAGCTTTTCACTGTGTTCAGGGATAAAATTGACGCTCGGCACGCTTTCGAAGGCGGCGTCACAGGCTTTGTTCGCCGCCTCGAAATCTTGTTTTGCACTTAGTAGAAGGACGAGCAAATGCCATAGTGGTACGAGATCTCGCTCTTTGGTATTTGCCCAGGGTGAAATTCTATGTGTGTCCTCGTCCACGGACTTCGAAGACACCAATGCGGCTCGAACACAATCAATTGCGCCGTCTAGGTCCCTTGTCTCTGCAAGTAGAAGCGCATATGCAAAATTTGATGCTACGTCTATGCCCTCCTCCGGTTCATAAGCTAGCGATTTTTCAAGAGCGGCTAAACCATCGGCTTGGATGTCGGCTCGCGCTTCATTGATTGGAGTCCATCTTGCCCAATTCGCAAGCCCGATTCCAATTGCGCGATATGCTATTGATGCCGTTACGGGAGACAACGCGTTGCCATGCAGAGAACTCTCTGTCGACTCCAAGGAATCTTGACCGTTAGCTGAGGTGGTGGCGGCGCAGTTACCTATCAAATCATCCAGCGTTTCTCGTAGCATATCAGTCAACTCCTTTGCCTTTTCCGCTTCCTTGTGGGAGCCGAAACAAGATAGCATGAGTATTCCTTCAGAGAGCGTTCGGACAAATATCTCATCATCCTCCAGCTCACCTGCAGCGTCCAGGGACTTTTTCGCGCGCGCTTTTGCGCTAGTGGTAAGATCGATGTATGTTTCTAGTGCTTTGACTGCAAGGTTAAACTCGGCCAAGGCTGCGTGGACATGGAAAAGGCGGCGTAGGATGAGGGTAGAATGGAACGTTTTGGTAGCTGCTCGATATAACATCTGAGGAGGAGAGAAATTAGCACGGCAACAGTAACTATCTTGTAACGAAAGCTCACATCGAGAACGTTGCGCGAAAAGGCATCCTGCCCGCCTTCCCCGAAATCATCGTCTCGCCACTCAGGTCCGCAAAGGATCTCCCAATTTTGAATGACCTGCTCTACCCAAATTTCAACTTCCCTATTTTTTACCTCTGCTTCTGGAAATGTGGTGTTTTTTATCATAATATTTTCGCAGACAGCTTCCACACGGCGGAATTCTGTTATAAGTTGAACACGTTTCGGGATCTCTGAGCGAGAAACGTAAACTACCTGGCGCAATGTCGATGATAAGAAAGTGTAATAGGCTTGCCATATCGAGGCTCTTGAGCCTGGACTAGCTGGGGCGCTACTTGGAACAGTTGATTCCGGGTCACCTTGTTTAATGCTATTGTGGGAGGACCAGAGTCGGAACACCCTGAGGGCAAACTCGACGGACTGTTCGTTGGCCAGAGGGCCTTCGGATGCGGCATCGCTTGCAAGTAGCGCGGTCTTAGCCAAAAGCTGTTCAGACCAGAATAAATATTGCGGACTTGACGGAGAGCTCGAACCAGGGGCGGAAACCCAAGGTAAAACTGATTTGAAGGTACGTATTGCATCTCCAGGTCCTGAAACTAAGGCCTGTGCAGCACCTGAAAATACGGATTCCATATGAGTTCCGTAATGTAGAAATAGAATTCAAGAATCCATACCTTTCATATATCCGCCCTTTATGATGCAGACTTCTGTCCAAGGCGTTAAGACAAGGTCATGCTCAGTCAGTGCATGCAATGTTATATCAAAATCTCTGGGGAGGCGAGAGGACGCCAGTGCAGGTTCGCATAGTGTCCAATGCAACCAACCCAAACACACTTGCGCTTGGAAGACATCTTGCGGTGTGTTACCCTCCTCTTCCATTACAGACAACAATCCCGGTATAAGGTTGTGGAGTTTCGTGTCTGTGGATCCTGGCCCGGTGGACGCGGTGCCAGGACGCTTATTCAGGTAACCTACGATGTGACTCTCGGCACGTGCAACTTCTACCAGACCTAATAGAGGTAGGGTATTAGCACACCTATCTGTGGAGATTGAGGGGAATAAAGCAACCGCACATTTTCGCTCCGGGCAATGCTTCGCAAGCTTCCGAGCGAGCTCTGGGACATCATTCCAATTATCATTACATCTCGCGGCATCCAACGCCTCAATATAGCGTTGCCCCTTATCGGGGGTTCGACCCTGGTTCAACCCGTTAGCCCCATTGCACATGAACTGGATCGCGGGAACGTAGGTGTAAAATAAGGCTTCTCGATTGAGGATAAGTGAGCATTACTGTCATGGTTTCGTGACGTTAAGCAGACGCAGCTGTCACCACATCCGTAACATGGTTATTTAAGTCAAAACAGGCAGCTCTTGACAAGCTTCTAGGACAAACGTGTAGACGAAATACCAGAGCCCGGAGTAGCTCCCGACGGAAACAAACTTGAACGTTGCTGTAACTCTATTCGCTAAAGAAGGGGCGGGTATTTAAGTTGATCGCTTGGCGGTAAATAAATATTTAAATAAGGAGCTTAGCGCCAACGGCGCGGCAAAAAAAAAAGTTTCTTCAGAAAAGAATTTCGATTTTAACAAACGCCCCAACTTCTCTTCTGGGACGAGAACCCTCATAAAAACCCCTTATGAATTACAGAGAGAGGTCTCCTTCCCTAACCTCTCCAAATTCCGAAATTGTCCATCTTTGAGCATTTCAGGGCCTTGCGCTGCCCTCCATGGCAGCTCCCACATGTCTCCGTGCAGCAACGCATCGCTTGCTCTCTACACCAGCGAAGGAGCTCCCGCCCATTGCAACATACCTCGCGACAGCCTTCGTCGATTGTGGAAGTATATTATCCGCACCTCAAAACCAGAAAAGTTCTCCTGGGGAGTCGGATCCAACATTGCTGGTGCAAAAATTGAAAGCCCGCATCACAAGTCTTTTACAAGATCAAAGCGCTGAAGGACGATGGGCGGGGGTAATTCTTGTGAAGGCAATAATAGAAGCGGGCCAATGGGAGATTCTTCGTGGCTGTGAGGCCTGGGTTCGCCTGTTTCTAAGTATTCTTCGGGTGAGATTCAATTTCCCTCCCACTCTGGTTTCTTTTCGTTTCATCGAGACCTTCTTGCTAATTAGTAACGAGTATGCAGAGATCTGATCCGTCGTCAACGAAAAAGCTCTGCCTTATTACCTTAACACGCATATTCCGACTGACTTACCCTTACCAAACATTGGTGCGAGAAATAACGACACCATCCATGCCTTCGTTTATTACCGCCTGCTTGGATCTGATTTCCGTTAAACCAGTGGGTGAGCAAGCGAGAGAGCTGAAACGGAATACCCCATTGCTTGAAACTGTGCTCCACGTATTTGTTGAATTACTACCGCATCATCCTACAATTTTTCGTCCGTTCTCGTCCCAAATTCATGGTTTAATTTTGCCTCTCATCGGGTCGTCTAGCGTTCCTAGTTCATTATCAGAATCGGGCGTACGCCTAGCCCAACAGCTATTCATCTCCCTACATCAATGTGCACCGAAGAATACCGGTGGAGAAGAATGGCTTAAGGCTTGCAGATCTACAATATCGTCCATACATCGGACAAGTGATCACTTGTTCCGTGGACTTGTAGAACAGTGGGAGTCTGTGGACACCTCCTTACCGCAAACCTCTAGACCAAAGAATTACAATCGCCTGGTTGGAGATGATGGCCCGGACACGCTTGGGCTACCGACCTGGCAAGGTATATATGCCGGCTGTGAGAGGTTGGAGAGCCTTTTGAAGTTACTCACTGGATTCGTTTTAATGCCTACCAGTTCCACAATTTCAATTCCACTAGGGTCCATTCTTGATGTGTCCAATCGTTTACTTTCCGTGGCACCCCCCTCGTTAGATGACGCCTTACAGAGTGGGACAGAAGTAAACCCTGAAGTTGGCCGGGAGGAGAGGGAAAGTCTTTGGGCCGTGTTACCAAAACTTCACATGGCGACCCTGGATCTATTGCGGGCAATCATCGAAAGATTTGGCCTAGGAAGTATTGCAATCGCACAGAGTTGTCTTGATCAAGCCCTTTGGGTATTTGAAGCCGAAACTCATAACATCCATGTACGGATTGGTGTTTATCGGGTACTAAACGCTATCCTGCCGATAATTGGGCCATCAATCCCAAAGTCTGGTGTAACATCTTTGGCAGCCGTCGTCCGATCAGCGTGCCAGGACCTCTCACCGTCCATAGCAAACAAGGTTGTTAGTGTTAATAAACCTGCTGATGGCAAGTCTTCCGCGAAGCCAAATCCAACGACGACCAACGTTGATTCTTTTCTGAATCCGAATCCCAACGCCACGATTGACGCGGAACCTTCCCCGCCTAATCTAAGAGATGTGGCTGCTGGTCTCCTTACACGTCTCCTCACATTTCTTCCAACTGAACACATTCCACCGTATCTACGGACGGAAATTGACCGAACGGCAATCATAACAAAGCACGAATCTGTCATGATGGCCAGCGTCCTCAACCCTGTGCCCGCAACATCTAGCCGCCATGATACCCTTAGCATAATACCGTTCCTCACCCGAAGCCACCCCGACTCCCCTGGAGTCGAATCACTTCTACGGCCAAGAATGCCGGTTCTAATAGGCCGCTCAAAATCTCTGGAATTGGAACTAGCAGATGAAGAAGACGAGGGAGACGAATTTGTACCCAAAGCGCGGACGCCTTTCGTCGGATCGTCGAGTGTGATGCCCGAGGGGCTCACTAGGCCAGTAAACAAACGAGCTTTGGACGATGATCGTGACGATGATGTTCAAATGACTGACCAGCAATCCACCCCACCAACGAAATCTCAAGACGTTCCGACTTCACAAAATAAAAGAATACGTGTTGAAGCGATACAGCCTCCCAATTCTGCAACGGCGGCAGGCGCAGGGCAAGTATCTGCTGTTCCCCCAACCAATATGGTGGAAAGGATTCCAGACTTTGATAAGCCAGCGCCCGCTATGCAATCGATCCTTGCACGAAATTCTCGACGTGCAGCAATTACTACTGAGAAAGTTGAGATAGGGAACAGCGGTTCTGATGACATCAAGCGGGAAACATCCCTCATGCCTGCCAGGGGCAATGGCACGGTTATGAGTGCTGATGCCGGGGAAGTTGATGATGGATCTGATGATGAAATTCCCACGCTGAATATTGAACCAGATACTGACGAGGACGACGAGGAAGGAGAATAATTACCGAGAATAACTAGTTCAAAACAAGGGAAAATTAGGGGGCCTGATCTATCTATTATAGCTTGTCGTCGTCATATAGATCTATAAATTTAAAATATGACAGAAATTAGAAGACATTGGGAGTAGAAATAACTTTTCTGTAGCAAATAGTTTGGTATGATACCGTGAGGGCCCGTCTGCGAGATGCATTGGGTTAAGAAGCCGAAAAGAAAGAAACGAGTGTGAGAAACCCGATGGGGGAATCCAAAAAAAAAAAAAAGTTTCCACATATTTCTATTGGAGGATAAAAGCTTGATGGAGGAAATTCAGCGATTCTAAAGTGGAATACGCCTATGATGCGATTTCTATCACTTTCTATTCGTTCGTTGAGATATTTGATATTGATCGTGGTTGTCGTGCATCACTAGAAGCCATGAAATCCAGGCGCATAGCTAGGATGGCACCATGCTTGTAGGTAGGTAGGTAGGTGTGTGTGTGTGCGTGCGTGCGTGCGTGTGTGTGTGTGTGTGCGTGCGTGCGTGTGTGTGTGTGTGTGTGTCAGTAAACACGTTCCATTAGCATTTTTACATGATCCGTACCCCAATATTCCACCACTTCTCGCCTCGCCAGGGAGTAAATGTCTGCCCTCTCCAGCACCACCAACCTTCACCAACGGCACCAAATCCCAAGCCACGAACCGGGCTGAGTGGAACCGGTTCAACCAACCAAAGTCCGCCCTTGGCAAAATCATCCGCACCCAAGGGCCCGATTAAAAGCGCCCAGGCCACGACAAAAATGAAATTACTGGCCCGACGGAGCCAGCGCGCACATTTAAAGGGGAGAACGGGGACTATATGCTTGGCAAAGAGGTCTTGGAACATTATTGCTGGAGCCTGAAGAAAGAAAAACAGGAAAAGTTTTGGGAAGTGTGTTGTCGGGGAAAGTTGCGTGTAGCTACCAGCGGCGTGCAATAGGCCACTCAAGGCGAACGCAATATAGAGCTGGAGAAACCGTCGTACGAATGTTTTTTGGAGTCGATGTGGAAGATGGGAGTAGATCCATGCGCTGGGCTGGAGGAAGTTGAAGCGGAAAATCTGATGCCACCATTTGCTCCAGAAGCCGATGAGGCCGTGGTCTAGAATGGAGGAAAAGCAAGATCCAAAGACTCTTGGATATAACCATGGCGCTTCGATAGGGACAGAGGTCCATGTGCGAGCGAATGGGAACCATAAGGCTGTGCCAAGTGAGAGTAGAGATATACATGAAGATGTACATTCTACGGCACACAAAACACCCATTAATGACAAGAAGAGGCGATATGTTTTGGTAGTTATCTCTCCCAAAATGCCAAAGGAGTCAAGAGGGGATGGGGGCGGGGAGGGAACGATGCCCCAGAAATAGGGGTCAAGCATCATGATTACTTTTAGGGCATCTAGGCAAGGTAACTCAAAATCATCCGGAAAAGCGCCGATTTAGTCGTGGATTTGGTGTCACCCAAATTCATGACTTTGAGTTCATTAAATTCATGTACGGACTGGTTGAGGTGAGAAGAAATTGATCTTGGTAGTAGGGGAACTGTGGAGATACGCCAATTCCAGCCAGGTCCACGCATGTTCAGGATAAGGTCCAAGACCCATGCTATACGGTGAAGATATGGCGTGGGATACCCTTGCCATCGTAAAATGTACATCTCGTGAAATACGTTGAGGGATTGTTTGCCCTGTGTTCCCGCTTGCAGATGCTTCTTTGCTGTTTTTCTTCGCGACAGTCGTGAATCTGTAATTCTGATCTGTGAATCATTAAGAAGAGAGATATCGGACGTTGTTGTTGTTGTTGTTGTTGTTGTTGTTGTTGTTGTTGTTGTTGCAGCCGTATTCCCAGAACAACCGCCTTCCCTCTCCTCACTCTGCGGAAACACTGTCGTTCGTTCAATGCGTTTGAACTTTCCCTGCGGATCGTTAAATAGCAGTAGTGATGCACTCAGCATTATATACCAAAAGGAAGCTATCCCAACAGCACAACCATTCCCTCCAAGACGCATTCTAGAGTGGAGTACGTTCAATGAGGATGAGCAAACGACGGCACCAAACGAGAGGTATTTCACGGCCGTAAAAGTCTTTCTACGGGGATTGTTCACAAGTAGTGATATCGTAAGAATGATCAAGGGCGCAAAGGAATGAGGAAAAAGGACTGGTCGGATTAATCCAGCAGTCATGGCTTCATTATAACTGTTCTGCATTTGCTGCACAGCAACGAGGTACGATGGTGGAGGAATTCCATCCATCTTTGGTAGGCGATGGATATAGAACTAGGCGGGGTGATGTGAAGAAATTTGTTGGGTTTTTTCAGCTTATCGTTTTATCGTGCCCAATTCCCTACCCCCTAGAGAAAGGGAGGAAAATGCCTGTTGGGCTCAGTACTCCGTAGAGCATCATCATGAATGCAAAGAGAAAGGAAAGAAGAAGAAGAAGAAGAAGAAAACCCCCAATAAAAAACGGTTGAGGAAGCATAAATCCATGCCCTGATCATGATCATCGTCGCATATTCGGATACAGGCCAATTAAACTGCGCCCAAAAACTAGGGTGCGTCACGCCTTGCAGCTGCTTTTTATGGTTCGCTTGCATAGCTTCACCGAAACTGGAAGCAGTATTTCGCACTGACTCGCTATATTCATAGGTGTAAAAATGGCTCGATTAGTTCAATACGGCTGTAAACAAAAGATTTGAGCTGTCGTAGTTTTAAAGCCCATATTGATCAGTCAATTGCATAGACAGAGAGCTACTTACGGAGTAGCAGTTACAGGAGTAACCAATGAGGTTCCTTGGAAGCCCTGGAGGTTGTTTTGATGTCACATGATACCGCGACTTAGCGTCCAAAACAATGGGACATGAGTTGGTCAGCGCGGCTCAAGGGGGGATATAAAATGCCTTGTTCAATTGCGCAAGGGGATAGATACCTAGGTGATATCCTCAGCATTATCGTGTCCACTTCTGTGCATAGGTTTAATTCCCATATTTTTGTTCCTTATTTATTAGACTGAGTTCTACAGGCCCACCATATCCCTGCTTACTACTATTCCGGCCTACGTTCTCTACCTTCACCACACCTTGATGCGTGTGGAGATGGCTTCGTTTAAAGGCAAGCGGAAGATTGAATGCATCGATCTTACAGATTCCAGCTATCAGCCGCACAAACAAGCGAGATCTGCCCATTCAACCTCTGCTGAATACCGAATCCCCGCGCCTCCTGGTGATGTAGCTTCCTTCAACCCAGTAGGAGGGATGCAAGCAGATGAGGACGAATGGGGTGCCTCCGAGTTTGTGGACGCTTTGCAAGGTGTTGATGAAGATGCCTTCTCTAGTTTTCAGCTATATGGTATTTACCATGACGTGTCCTCTAGTATACTCTCTACCTCAAGAGGCTAACCGTTAAAAAGCCACACTTCCCGCAAAAGTCGTTGGCCTCAGGTATTACACGGGGTGTGCCACAGTTGGGGAGTATGTAACAATTAAGAGAGAGCCAAGTAATAGTTATGACCCAAATGCAATTCGGGTTGATAATGTTATGGGGGTTCAAATTGGACATCTGCCTCGTACTCTTGCTAGCAAATTAGCTCCATATATGGTAGGGTTACTAGGCCACCAGAAGCAGTGCGACTTGCTAATAAAGAAAAAAAAAAATTAATTTAGGACTCCAGATCGTTGCTCATAGAAGGCATATTATCTGGCGACAAGGGCTTCTATGATTGTCCCATTAAGCTTAAACTATACGGTACCAGCCACCCAGTTCAGCAGGTCGAACTCATGGCGAAGATGGATCGTGATCGCCTTCCTATCAAAGACATCAAAGAGTTCCGCAGAGCAAAACAAAAGCAATGTGCTGCGCACGCAAGAGAGCTTGCAAAAGAGGCCAAAAAGCAGGGTAGGCCTCTAGCTAGCGGCAATGGCCAACAGTGGCAAGCGTCTGAAAACCCAATGTATCCAAATCTATCGCTTCCAAATTGGAATGAACCTACGAAAGAACCAGCAACTCTAGAGGATATTATTGGCCAAAGCACCAGCTTTAATCCTAGAGAGATGGGTCAAGTTGTGGAAAAGTTTGGAACTAGCGAAAACGAACTCGCGATGATGCCAATGGCAGCATGCCCGAAAGCGCTTTCCACCGAATTGCTTCCGTACCAACGTCAAGGACTTGCATGGATGCTGGACAAAGAATCTCCAAAGTTGCCAAGTCAAGGGTCTCGAGATGTTGTCCAGCTGTGGAAAAGATCGGGCAATATGTTTACAAACATCGCGACAAACTATACAACGGTTAACGAGCCACCTCTTGCCAGTGGTGGCATTCTAGCAGATGACATGGGCCTTGGGAAAACTCTTCAAATTATATCACTTATATTGACTGATTCGGCCCCGAGAACAAAGGACTCATCGAAAACAACACTTATAGTCGCACCTCTTGGTGTCATGAGTAATTGGCGGGATCAAATCAAACAACATATTCACAGCGACCAAGGCCTCCAAGTCTTAATTTATCATGGAGTTGGGAAGAAAGAAGCAAAAAACCTGAATGACTACGATGTAGTGATTACTACATATGGCGCTCTTGTTTCGGACTACGCCTTACTTGAGAATAGAATACCGAAAACCAAGCCACCAAATGGACTAT
Organism: Emergomyces africanus; assembly: GCA_001660665.1. Taxonomy (NCBI): domain Eukaryota; kingdom Fungi; phylum Ascomycota; class Eurotiomycetes; order Onygenales; family Ajellomycetaceae; genus Emergomyces; species Emergomyces africanus. The sequence goes on along the minus strand of LGUA01000094.1, from coordinate 1,642 downwards.
ATTCCTTCCGCTGGAGGCGAGTCGTCCTGGACGAGGGCCATACGATTAGAAACCCTCGCACGAGAGGAGCACGCGCAGCATGCGCCTTGGAAGCTGATTCTCGATGGTCACTCACCGGAACACCCATCATCAATAACCTAAAAGATTTATACTCTCAAGTAAAGTATCTAGGCATCTCAGGAGGACTTGAAGACCTTGCAGTTTTTAATAGTGCTGTAATCCGTCCCCTTACCGCATGTGAGCCGAATGCCAGTCTTATTCTCCAGGCCTTGATGGGCACCATCTGCCTACGACGGAAGAAGGAAATGAACTTTATTAACCTGCGTCTCCCTCCCCTTTCTTCGCATGTGCTTCATGTCAAATTTCATCCCCACGAGCGGGAGAAATATGATATGCTCGAGTAAGTTCTCAGAATATCAACATCATCGGTTTATTTTTTGTTAAGTCTCAGCTAAAAAAAATACGTGTAGGGCGGAAGCCAAGGGTGTCCTGATGGACTATCAAGCCAATGCTAATAACAAGAACGGTGGTGCAACGTACGCCGGTGTTCTCGAGGTTCTACTTCGCTTGCGCCAGGTGTGCAATCACTGGAAACTTTGCCAAAATCGCATTAATAAACTCATGGAGATACTTGAAGAGCACAAGGTGGTGGCATTAACCCCTCAGAATATCAAAGCGCTACAAGCTCTTCTTCAACTTAAAATCGAGAGCCAAGAAATGTGTGCTATTTGCCTTGAAACTCTCCACCAGCCCGTCATCACCCCATGCGCCCACACATTTGACCTCTCTTGTATTGAACAAGCGATTGAACGCCAACACAAATGCCCTCTCTGTCGGGCAGAAATCGAAAACTGCAAAAGCCTAGTTGCCCCGGCCGCAGAATTTGGTGAAGACACAACCGAAATTGATATCGACCCTGAAACAAGCAGCAGCAAAATTGAAGCCCTGTTAAAAATCCTTACAGCAAAGGGACAAGCACCCAACTCGAAAACTGTCGTGTTCAGCCAATGGGTATCTTTCCTGGACATAATAGAGCCCCATCTGGCACGAAACGGCATCACATTCGCCCGCATAGATGGCAGAATGAGCTCTGCCAAACGAGACGCAGCCATGAATTCTCTATCAAATGATCCAAAGTGCACCGTTCTACTTGCTAGTTTGAATGTGTGCAGCGTGGGTCTTAACCTTGTCGCGGCAAACCAAGTCATCCTCGCCGATAGCTGGTGGGCTCCTGCTATTGAAGACCAGGCTGTTGACCGTGTATATCGACTGGGACAAAAACGACCGACGACGATCTGGCGTCTTGTCATGGAAGACAGTGTTGAAGCCCGAGTGTTAAACAAGCAGAAGGAAAAACGTACGCTGATGACGACAGCGTTCAGAGAGAAAGAAAGACGGAAGGGTGAGGATCGGATGTCGCGAGTGGCTGATTTGGAGAAGCTACTTGGGTAGGAATGCTGCTTTTCATCTCTTTCTCTCCTTGGGCAAAACACCTTTTCCGTTCTGTACGTTCCGAGGTTTGTGACATCGGTTTCACCCTAATTTCACATCGATCCCAACTTCTTCACCATACAATCTTTCTGTATAATTTTGTACCAAAATTGTTATCGTTTCTTTGACACATCGTATATTTCCCTTTTTT
>LGUA01000093.1:0-34210 GCA_001660665.1 Emergomyces africanus | reverse complement strand
AAAAAAAAGGAAAAAAAAGGAAGGAAAAAAATAATTTAGAATAGAATGAAATGAAATGAAAAATCCTCTCACATCGCGTTTAAATCGCCATCCTCTGCCATCCGGTCCCGATAAAATCCGGCAACCAAGAAAGCTAACTCTAGCGCTTGCTTTTCATTCAATCTCGGATCGCAAAAAGTGGTATAGCGCTCGCCCAGTCCATCCTCTGTTAGCCCCGCGGCACCACCAACGCACTCGGTCACCGCCTCACCAGTCAGTTCCAGATGCATGCCACCCAAGAACGAACCCTGCGCACGATGGATCTCCAATGCCTGCCGTAACTCGGATAAAATATCTTTAAAATGGCGAGTTTTGAGACCTGATGGGGTGGTAAGGGTGTTGCCGTGCATAGGGTCGCACTGCCAGACAGGCGTGTGGCCGGAGGATTGTACAGCCTTGATGTGTCCGGGCAGGTACGTGGCGATTTTCGACGCGCCGTACCGTGATATGAGCGTCACTTTGCCAATTTCCTTTTCAGGATCAACGATATTGAGTAGCTGGACGAGTTCGTCTGGTTCCATGGTTGGGCCTATTTTGATGCCGATGGGGTTGGCAAGGCCGCGGAAGAATTCTACATGTGCGCCGGAGAGTTGGCGCGTGCGGTCACCTATCCAGAGGAAATGGGCAGAGGTGGCATAGTAACTAGTTGATGGATGGGCGCTGGAGGGTTGATTGAGCACGCCTGCTGGGTACTTGGATGGGCAGGGTGGCTCTGGCGGGTCACGACAAAGTCTGGTAAGGCTTTGTTCGTATTCCAGCATCAACCTTCGTGACTGGTATAGATATCGACGGTTTCGATTCCCCGGTCTGTGTCGAGACCTACTGTTCTCATGAAACGTAGTGAGTCCGTCACACGAGCGACGATCTGTTCATATTTATCTTTTATTGAGGGTGTGATCACGTGACCGAGTCCCCAGTCCAACGGCGAGTGTAGATTGGCTAAACCGGATGAAAGGGCTGCTCTAAGATAATTCAGAGTGGTAGCAGAATGGAAATAGGCAGATACTAGGCGGGATGGGTCTGGTTTCCGAGACACGGGGTCCGCCTCAAATCCGTTGATATTGTCGCCACGGAAGGATGGCATTGTCACACCATTGACGGTTTCAGTGGTACTTGAACGCGGTCTTGGTCCTAGGGGTTAGAATCAGATGAAAGGAATGAGCTCCGAATGATCAAACTTACTTAGCGAACTGGCCAGCAATGCGAGCGATTCTTACTACTGGCTTATTGGCTCCTATTTTGAAATGTGTCAGCTAAGCACCGAAGGCTCACATTCTGGTGTTCAGGAAAGCATACCCCAAATCAATATTAAACTCATCTGCAAAATCAATTTGATTTTTGCTTCAATCATTTCTAGGTTGCAGTAATCGAAGAGTTCCGCGCAGTCACCTTGCAGACGCAACGAACGTCAGTTGAGCGAAATTTATCTGATGAGTATCATCTGAATTCTAGGAACCCTGCTACTTACCCCCTTGAAGAACAAAGGCCTGCCCAAGGGCTACATTTCTCAGGCTTCTTTTCAAGTCAACAATCTGGACCGAGAATTAGCATCCTGGCTTAGCACATTTTTCTTTTTCTCCAGCTGTGTTTTTCCCACCTCCTGGGGAGTCACCAAAGGAGGTAACCGTTGAAGTTTAACCAATGCATTTTCTAAGCCTTCTTTATCGTCATAAGTTACTTCTTGTTTGATGGGCTTTGTGGTCCAAGCTATCCTATCTGTCAGCTAAAAATTTCAAATAAGAAATGAATAAGCCGATACACAACCTACATGATGGACTCCAGTCACGGGCAGACTGATGTTCTGGAATGGAAGAAGACATATCGAGTTGGTATACCCCACAGCGATTACGGTTGATATGAAGCTGGTTTGGCTCTAAGGAATGGTTAACGTTAAAAGACAGGTGTCCTGATACGAATTACGGAGTACTTCTAGCTTCAATGTTGAAAATTTTCTCTCCCAAAGAGCAAAAGGAAGAGCAGCGAGAGAGACGCGAAAATCGCGGGGATGCGGCTGGGAGAGTGGGTGGCAGACGTGCAAACTTCAAAAATGCGAACGGGTTACTCGGTACAATTGGGAAACGAAACCCTTATAAAATGAGCCGGTGTCCCATTGAAAGGACACAGCGGAGTCAATGAGCTCATTGAAGTTTGAAGGAATTGAGAAATTAGTGGATGACTCAGCATATGAGCTGGCCAGTGCCAAGCTTTCTTGTTGTGGGCTAAAATTAGCAAACTCGATCTCCACTCTGCTCCATTTTTGCCACCGCCCACTGCGCCCGGTCTTATCGATCCGGGAGCTCCACCTCTGTTCAATTTGTTTTCGCCCGGGGCCCATAATCTAAATACGCTGTCTTGAAAGATCCCATCGTAAAATAGCTATGGCTACATCAAATCGACGACAAACCTCTGACGCGGAGCCCCGCGGTAATAGCAACAACAACACCAACAACAACAATAATAATAACAATGGCAATGGCGAATCCGCCTCAGAGCTCCCTACAAACGCTGAAGACCGGGCCGCAGCTGCGGCACTTTCCTCTCTCAACACCGCCAATGAAACCTCTGCTTCTGAAAACGACGCAGGTGTCCCCAGAGGAGCGGTGCTCCCCTCCGCAGCTGACCAAGAGGCCCTGGGCAAGGCGATGAGCAGGTTAGAGATTATTGCGGGGGTGGGGAAGGCCGGGGGTGCAGGTGCAGCTGCAGCTGCAGCTGTGGAGGCCGGGAGGAAAGATACGAATTCGAAAAAAAGCAAGGCAGATGATAAAGCAGAGGGAGGAGAGGAGGACAAGGTGGTGAAGAAGAAGGTGGTAAAAGTTGCAGCAGAGGATGTTGGACTTTTGGTGAGCTCGGCACTAACGGGGTCGATTTCATTATTCTTCTTGAGATGTAACATTGCTGTTTGCTAACTGGGATAATGGGGCATAATAGGTGGATCAACTTGATCTTAACAAGCCAAAGGCTACGGAGCTCTTAAAGGCACACGAAGGGGACCCTATCAAAGCTATTCGGGCATACATCGCCCCTCCCAGAGCATAATTAACTGGAATGGAAAATCAATTTGAGAGTCTCACGGGTAAGGTCTGCCATGAGAATACCTGACGCCCAATAAAGGAACTTGTACCCAACTCAAGTTTCGGGACGGGAGATTTTTTCCCAGATAAACCTTAGAGACAATGGACCCAATGATTTGTCTCTGTTTTTCTGGCCTTTATGATCATCGCAATGCACTACGATGGGAGGTATGCAGCCTCCAATTGCTAACAGGGGCCGCACCTTTGAGAATAAGCTCATATCTCCAGAGATGGTGTACGGATGAGACTACAGAATCGAAAGTTCCGGATAGCATATATTCGGTGATAATGTACGAAGGATGTTGGCTACTAGGAAACAACATTATTAAGCGCATTTGGGTACATTCTATGCTTTTAGCTACAACATGTACATGTATATGAATCGTCGTCTTTGGCGGACTCGTCCCAACATATATTCCATCCATCCAAACATGACAGTCTACACCAAGCAGACTAAAACAGCAAATGAAAACATTACAGAATTTCTGGGAACATCATAGTAATCATCATCATCATCATCATCATCATTATTATTATTATAATATCAACGCCGTAATGTGCAAAAAACCATGCGGTTCAACGCCATACGCGATCCTCATATTCTCGTTTGATGCTCGGTTTCTTCACTTTCAAGCCTTTGTTCGAGCTTCTGCTTCTTCTCAAACCCACTGCCCTCGAATATAGTCCAAGTAAGGCCCCATCCCAATAAAGCCAGCACTGCAAGAGCCCACCAAACCGCTCCCACAATATTATACTGGAGCCCCTTGCCTAGGCCCCAACCACCAAGCACGGGGCCCAGCGTCCTCGCACCGCTAACCACACTCTGCGCAACCCCGTGTACGGTACCCAACACGCTTGGGTCAGGAACAGAGTTGTTAACCAGAATAATAGCCGCGGGAAGCGAGAAGGTCCTCGAAATGACCTGGAGGGAGAAAACCGCTGCCAAAGCTGGCCACACGAGATATGCACGGTTCAGCACGAGGGTTAGGAACGGAAAGAAAATGTAGGCAAATGGGGAGAAGGGCAGGAATGCGCGCAGTGATTTCAGCGTTCCTAGACGAAAGTGGACGCGCGGATACACGAATATTTGTAGCGGGAGGCCGAGAAGGCCGATGATGGCTGTCGCGAAACCGACTTTGGAGCTAGACATGCCGAGACCACCCCCGAAATAGAAAAACCCGCGGCGACTTCCTTCGGGGGCGCGAGGGGTGGGTAAGAAGACGAATGTTAGGGCGTTAAAGGCACTGAAGTGTGTGGCGAGGACGAAATGAGTGAGAAGGGTGAGTAGGACATTCCGCGTCCAGATTTGACGGAAGGGCATACGTTTCCGAACGGGGACCCGGATTGCAGACGGTGTCGCTGGGGCGGACCCTTGCACGCTTCTCTCCAGATCTATGGATTCTACTGCAGTATGGACATCGTAGGTTCCGTCGATTGGGTGGTAGTGGCGTGACGAGCGTCCGTACTTCCAGTATCTCCATATCGATTTACCAGCATCTCGGCCCCAATCGACCCGATACTTGGCTGTTTCATGTGTCTAGAAATAAGAAAAGGTCAGCCATGGAGATATAAGGGGGTCAACGAATATCAAAATTGAAGCCCACCTCATCTAGCCCAAAGAAAACTGCTATGGCAGAGATGAAGATGAATATTGCACTTATGACATTGGGTAATGCATATGGCCATTTTTTCATCCACGAGACGCCGTTTTGGCCGCCAAAGAATGAGCCTTGACCGAACAGACCAGGATAGCTACCCAAGGGGTCAGCGAGAAGACCACCCAATATTGGCCCTATGATAACGCCAATATTGAAGCACATTGGCTGGAGTAAGAAAGCCCGAGATTGGTACCTAAAATTCGGTTAGTTCTTGTTTTTGTTGGAGGGGGGAACACCAATATCATTGAATGAGACCCCTCTTTGTTGGAAACCAAACGTACTTTTTCTCCTCAATGAGTTCTGCGATCATAGTCCGCATTACGCCAATATTGCTATTCAAGGCTCCTCCCATGGTACGAAAGATTGCTGCAGTGACGAAAGACCGAGAAAATCCAAATCCCACGCAAGTGATAGAGGTTCCAAATAGGCCTACCAAGAGCACCCGTTTCCTTCCCATTAAATGAGTGTCCGCAATCCGGCCCCATATCATCGCTGTCACGAACTGTGCAGCAGTGAAACTTCCCTGTAGAAGACCCGCTCGAGCAGATATAGCAGAGTCCGGCAACGACGGGTCAAAGGACTTGAGTTGGTAGAAGAGATACGCTTGTAACGATGTTTGAGTCAGCGGCTCAGATAATCGAGCAATGGTTAGGATGGCTAATTGGCTTTTCTTTGGTAATGAGAACCATGATACTGGCTTTTCGTCCTCGAGATCGCTAGTAGTTGGGTTCACGACATTTGACACCCGTGCCTCCTCCTCTTCAGTGGAGGAGGGTTGTCCATGCCGAGGAGTGGACAGCTGCAAACTAGCTAGCATGCGAACTTTTCTTGTCCTTTGATCGACGCTGTATTGCCCGAGCGGATTATTGTGAGGCTCGCTTCCATGTACATTATTATTTAGTGCTTCCAAATCGGACAACGAATCAGGGTCATCATCTCCATACGACTCAGTCTGGAGGCTCTCGCGATCGGTTCCAGACGCTACAACATCATCTTCCTCATCGCTATTATTGAGAGTATTGCCCTCCCCATGGAACTCTACATATCCACGTAAATTAGCGGGAGGGTAGTGGGTTCGGGGCGAGCTCATCCAAAATACCGAGATGTCGAACCAAAAATCTTCTAGATCCCAAGCAGCTTATGCCAGGCAGTAGTAGTTAGTAGAATTACTCACAAGCCCACGGTGCCCCAATTATGTGGTAAATATGAATAAGGGCCTAGGTAAATGGTCGTATCTTTGCCTCCTTCATACGGGTCGTAGCAGAAGAATAGGAACAGCAGGAAGTGCAAAATCTTTACTTCGCGGAGAAATGGCTTAAGGCGGCTGCCCCATCTGCGGCATCGGACAAAATTCTCATTGCCGACCGCTTTTTGGAGCCGAATCCCGCCGGGCTGCCGATGACTAAGGGTGTACGGTGTATACTAGTACCAGCCAGGGCATCCACCAATTTGCGGGGTTCGAAACATCGAACATTGTCAATATAATGACTCGGATGTATCACTTACTGCTATTTGAAAAGTAATGGCGGGTATATTCATCGAGTTATCCTATGAAATCCCTTCAATTCACCGAGAAAGGCTGGGCAAGTGGTCTGTGTCGAATAAAAGAACTTCTTGAAGAGGGAGCAAAGCATTGGGAGGACGATACAATAGACTACAAAATAGTACTAGTACCTTGCATATTAATAATGGGTGTATAAAAGAACTCCATATTTTCTCCCTGGTGTATTTTGATCGTACGGTACATTGTACACCTTTTCCCATGACACATTACCATGGACAGTTTTTTGGGGGATTTGTAACCAAGATGAGTCGGGACCTGGGTCCTAAACTTCGAACCACACATTCTCATAACAGAGGAGAAATCCCCAAAAACCGGATCCATATCCCTCATAAAGATCACATTTTTTGGCGCTACCTCTCTAAACGCCTGGTGCCGCCGTTCCAAGGTCCTCCCTCGAACTCTGCCCCTTCCACTGGCTACTTCTTGCTGGACAGATTTACCAAGGAGAAGAAGAGCTAGGAACCATTTGAAGTATTTTTGTGCTTTTGTCAGTTTTCGAGGGTAGATTGAAGCCCAGGTCGAGGGCCATATCGGAGGCATTTATCTTTTACGTCGTGGACATACATACATTGATTGGGATTTGATACCATTTGTTGAATTCAATTTCAGTGCCAGTGCTCCTGGGTCAGGATTAATGTTTACCACGCCCCGTCTTCAACATAACATCTCTTTTTGCACTTGTTCCTCTCTTGACCCAGGCTTCATTTACCTTGGCGCTTTTATTTACTATATTGAATCCCAAATTGCGTTTGTTTTTGTAACCCGTGGATGTCCATTATGTTGGCCCCAGGCTTTTTCTATCGCAGCCTACCGTCCCAAACACAAAGCCCCTGGTAGATAGCAACCTTGGAACCAAATGCACTGGTATTTGGATTTTTAGATTAACCTTTGGACCTATTAGTTTCGTAAATTAGCCTTTGGCCTCATCGTTGTAATGCAGGGTAGGGTATACGTGGTCTTGAAATAGATCCATGGATTGATTCATGGATTATGCCCTCTATGCCATTATATACTGCGTATAGAGTTTCGTTTTATCTTGTTAAGTTAGGAGGTCTTAGATAGCAAGATGTCGGATACTCTGAATCAGGGCTCTCAGCCACCTCCTTGGCTCTGGCACGTGAGGTCCCACCTTCCACTTCTTTCTAGCCCTATATAGATCAATTAATCCAATCATACTACTCCGTACTGGTTCAACGTAAGATTATTATTATTAAGATTTATATGAGATAATCCTCTGCATAGGAAGCATTTTCCATTAACCTTGGGATTTAACCTTTTTGTTAATGCTCATGTGGTTTCTAACATATCTCCCGAGCCAGAAAGAGTTCCACGACCGGCTTGGACAAATTATTATTACGAGCTTGCCCAATATAGTCGTTTGATCTCGTCGATATACCACGCGCCTCAGACAGTTAAAAATGATGTAGGAGCTGAAGGGCGATGAGGCGGACCCGAAAGATCTAGTAGTAAGTACCTGTAGTAAAAGCGGAGCTACATGTATGCCGGTCACCATGGTCGTCTTACCCCCTAAAACTATGTCCTCAAAAAGAAGAATTAGACGAAAATATATCTCAGTCCAGAAACTTTATAGAAACTATATTTGTTAAGTCCTATTGTCCTATTTCATCAGTCAAGTCCTTATCTCTCATAACATAACAAATCGAGGGGGAACTGGGAGAAAAATATTTAAGCAATGTATTTATGCGACAACAAGGCGCATTGAAACTCCCAATGCATCATCTTGTATGATGCTCGCTCAATACAGCGCGCAACCCCAACCCTATCAAAGCAATGCCACCATGCGTCTCAGATACTGTGATACCTTCCAATCCACCAGCCAGCCACTTTCACTGAAGCAGGCAAGAAACGAACCTCATTTCAAGCGAGAGGGCAGCACTCAAAGCTTACTCTTCACCACCTGGCCGCACTCCCAAGTCTCCCCTGCTTCTAGCGTCTGCCACCCCACAACAGATCCCGCCTCAACACATACCATATTCTTGTACCCGTCCTGAGGTGCAAAATCTGCCATTCCTTTCGCCTTTTCGATCCAGGGGTTCCAGACCACGACGTCATTGAGAGATTCACGGGAGATGGAAAAAAGTGGTTTGTTGTCGCTACTGTCGTCTGAGTTCGTGATGAGGATGGGAACTTTTGGATCAAGGGATTGATAGACGCGGTCTGTTTCTTGGGTGATTGCGAGGGCCGGGGAAGATTCCACGTGGGTTGATGCGTCGAGTACTTTATCAGTATACGTTTTCGACTGGAGGTTTAGGATGCGGACTTTTGTGACGTCCTGTATACATTGATGGGGGCGTAAATTTAGCAGAAAACTCTTCGAATCTGTTTGATTGCGATTGCGATCGAAATTGAGAATTGAGAACAAAAAAAGAAAGAGGTAGTCGAGGTTGTAAAAATATGCCAGAGGCCCAGTGGTGACACATTTCGCTCGTAAAACCGTTAGGACAACAGGACAACATTACCTCAACTTTAAAGTATGAATGGAGCAGAACCTGAAAATCAAAGGGCTGTGGTCCCTTGTTTTGGACCTGCAGCGACGTGCCCAGACTGCCCTTGCTCAATGTGACACTATACATCAACCCGAAATTATACGGCCAATCGCTCTTGAACTTATCACTTAACATGCCCGTCGACAGGCCGAAGTCGAGTTTTACACTGCTATCGCCATTCTGCCCCACCGATTCGGAAGTTGATTTCCCTAGGAATTCCCAATATGAGTTGCGAGCGAACCCGTGTTGAGGCAGTGCGGAGGTTGCATGGTCGTTGGGCGGCGGCCCGAAAACCTGTAATAATTCCAGATGAGAAAAGTCAGTAAATTTAGGAAGAGGAAGAAGGGGGGGGTTGTAAAATAATGCGCTAGACGTTGAAATATAAATATTTATTTTATTTCGGTTTATGAGAGCGGGTATTTCAAATAAAAAATATAATAATATATTAGAAAAAAAAGGTATCGGTGGTGGGTTGAGGAGTGAGGGGCAGGTAAATATATTTTTTATCCACCGACAGGAAACACCAGTGGAATCCCCCCACGGATAGGCTTGGAGCCGTCTAAAACGGCCTTCTCGCTCAGAAACAGCTGTTCCTCGCCGTTGGCAAGTTTCCACGACACCACCGTCGCGCCAAATAGATTGACAGTGACTGATTCACCGGATGCGAGCGACGCTTGGACTTTGTCTTCTTGTACGGAAATAGTGGGTTGCGGGAGAGGGGAGGAGACGGGAATGGCAGTGGGTCTTGTTGCGCGCTCCATGATTTATTAACTTAGTGATAGGGCGGGAGAAGAGAGAGGGTCTGGTCTGGACTGGAATTATAAGGGCCTAGAGTTAAGAAAGATACGATGTTATTAGATGAAGTTAATTTATGCGGGGTGAGAAATAGGTGGTGCGGGATGGAGATATTGAAAGATTTCTACGGAGTACTACTACTAACTCTTGTACTCTGTAAGGAGTACTCCGCACTAGTTAGTGGGTTGTAGCGCGCAGTTATTTATAGTATTTTATTTACTACTACTAGTGTCATCCATACTACCACAGATTAGAGCATTTTCTCTCGTTCTCTAGTACTACTCTCCTTGCGACCTGGGTTTAAAGAACATCTTTTCATTCCGAAGTCAATTCAGAAGATTATTACGGAGTACTATACTACTCAACAGAATGTGGCTGAATTTCGTATCAAGCGTGCACGCCTACATCCCGCGCATCTGGAGAGGATATACGAGAATTTAAACCAGAATGCCTAGGTGGCCTGTATCATCGGTTCAGCCAGCGCGATTTATATGCGGTTCTGTCATACATTCCCGGTTTAAAGACACCCTAGAAGGATCTATTAGAATTAGGGATACTAGGCTAAACACGAGGCTGCCATAATGTTTAGGGAAGAGATAAGAAGAAGAATACCGGAATGAAGAAATAGTTTATGAAGTGGTTCCCCAGTGGACATTTTCTGTCGGTCCACTCGACTCGAAGCAACTCTGAAGAATAACCCCCATGATGGAGGAGAGATGGAGGAGAGACACTGGCGTCGTTTGACGAGAAGAGGGCAAGCATGCAGCTAAGACAGAAGAATATTTTATGTTGGCAGCCCGCATATCCATTTTATTTAACTTAAAATCTCATAAATATATAAAGCATCAATATATATATATATATTTCTTCATATTGTTTACCCGGGTGTGACAGCTGCATTCACCAACCTTGACGACCTGGGCTGCGGGAGCCCCAGCAAGACTCTACGCCATGCTACAATCATCAGCGCTGAAAATTTGAAGTCCTTCAGAAAATGTTACCCTCTGCAGTCCCCCTTTACGGAATAGAGACTCTAATTATACGCCCGCCGGTTGCCATTTTTAGATGCTTCATTGCTTATAGTTGTAACGTTTTACACACACACAATGCGAAATTCTTGAAATCAGCGTGCCGCGTACGGTTCTAGGATATAAAACAAAAATGAAATTTGAGTACGATTTGACAGAAGTGATAAGGATTTGCGTCTCGCGGCCCGTGGAGTTGGTCAAGAAGGCTAAATACACCAACCATTGGTTCCCCCTAGCTGGCAAACCAATTTTGTCGATAATGCAGCCTCAGCGAAGTATGCATCGATGTAATCCAAGCTAGGCAATAACATAACATCGCCGCCCCCCCCCCCCCGATCCCTCTTTTTCTAATTCTATGCAAAAAACGAAATAGAAAAGAAAAAAACTCCGCTTCATTTAGAAAATTCGCAAAAAAGAAGAAAAACCCCGATGAAATATGAAACATGAAACAGCAGAAAAGCACAGCGCAGCTCGCTCAGGGATTTGCACCATGTCTCCTCGCAGCACCATGCGCTTCCACTTTGATATCAAACATCACATCCTCAATCTCGCGGAGGACAGGCCTCCCAAATGTAACCGATCTGAGTGACCCCAGAACAGACCGTAGAGAGGAGAGTATGCCTGCTCCTGAAGTCTCTGCATTGTCAGATCGATTTTTTTCCTGTTCGGTTGTACTAACAGGAACCGCTGCCTTGGAATTAGAAGGGTCGGCTTGGTCGTCCATTTTTACATCTGCCGTTGGGCTTTCTATCATATTCGAATCAGGCCACATTCCCCGGGCCTCTTGTTGGTCGGCATGCTCCCCTGGGGATTCTGGTGGTGCTGACAGACCGTTCAGGCGCAAGGATCTTCGTTTATTGGACTTGCGTTGGCTTGGAGAATGGGTTGACTTCCCAGAGTCAGCTGAGGGATTGATAGCTTGTGCAGAGTCTGGCATTGAATTTGTCTTTCGTCGTGATGATCGACTTGGTCGCGTTGACGGTGAACCATTAGTTCTAGGCGGTGTATTTCGCTGGTGAGAGGATTCATTTTTCGAGGCAGTTTCACCATCAATCGCAACTGGACTTTCTCTATCCGGAGAGACTCGTTTGGCGCGATCACGATGATTCGACGACAACCTGTCGTCTCTTTTTCGTTTCATCGATCGTGTTATAACCGAAGGGTCTCGTTCCATTAGTGATCCTCTACTGGACACTTCTATATCCATTGACAACTCCAGGTCCTGTTCAAGCTGAGATGCTATTTGCTTTTCAAGATCATCGCTAAACGAGTTTGGAATAATATCAACCCTACCGCTTGGAGAATTTGAACCACGGTTGTCTCGTCTCGAGCTTTTGGGTTGTCTTTCAACATCAACTCGCCCCGATGTCGCCAGGCCCGCATCGTCCGTTTGGATGTCTGATGACAAATGTGAGTTCTGCGTAGTTTTTCCAGCTTCTGAGTTACTTCTACGGTTGGATTTTGTCACCTTCCGTTCTGGCTTCTTTCTTGGGCGAAGAAGGCTCCGACGACGATTGATGTCACCACTGACTGGTGTCGGCGAGCTTCTAGGAGGGGAAGATAAGTCACCGTTCATAATGATGTCCTGACCTTTAATTTCGCATATTCGTTTAGCTTCGGACGCTTCTATGTTCCGGCTTTCATGAGTATGTATTTGAGGGGGAGATGAGGGAGGATCCTCAGAATGTAGATCACTGATATCTGAAACGGACGATAGAGATGATCCAATCATTTGCTCTGGCTGCGCAGCTGAGGGTTTGGAAGTTGGAGTGGGCGAAGAACCAAGGAAATCTTCGTCATTGGTTGTGGCAGCAAGGTGAAGCGTAGGAGTGGGTGGAGAACTCTGTTCAATATCGAAATCTCCCAGCTGGGCCATGGGCAGCTGAAGACCTGGATCTTGGTCAAGTTGCGAGGTAGCATAACCAAGGCCTGGATATAGCTTCGCGGTCTCCCCTCGCTGCCTATCTCTTACCTCCTTTTGATGGTCAGTGAGCATTTGAGTGTCACCAACCGCATGAGGTGCGGGTGAGGAATCGACAGGGACAAATTGCAACTGGGAGTCATCATGCGAAGCCGAGGTTTGGGTGTGGTGACCTTGGGCGTCGAGGGAGTGCTCCTTTTTTGTCGGCGGGTTTTTGCTGCGCTGGTAGGCGGGGTGGCATGTCCAGGGGAAGCAGAAGAAGCTTTATAAATCTTGCTTGGGCGGTTAAGGAGCTTAATCGGGGTTTCAGGTCTTGTCAATTCTTCTTGGGAGCTCAGAAATTCAGGCGAGGCAAGACCAATCTAGAATAATGTCAGCTATTTTTTCCTTTTACCGTAAAATAATATACATACTGCGGAGTCTCCTGCTGGCGGAAATTTTGGTAGCAGGAGATGCACAAATGGTTGTAACCTCCTCAGGGCTGTTTCCACATTTTCAGGGTATTCCAGTGATTCCTTTGAACCAAATGAATTATTCCACAGCTTGATAAAAAGGTTGACAGTAAATTTATGTCGCGATTCCAACCCAGATGTGATAAGCATTGATAACTTCTGCAATGGTGCGTCTTCTAACTCGGCCGATTTTTGGAGCAGCTTGGTGATCGAACTTGTCAATGCTCGAGCCTATTATCGTTAGTATAAAGATTAACCCGGAGGAGTAGGCTTTGAACTTACTGAAATAATAATGCTGTCATCTACATCCGATCTGTTAGTGAGCAATCCATCAGGGTCAGTAAGCCAAAGGCCCAAAGAAATCTGTGTTTCGCCGAGCAAAGCTAAACCGAATGATGCCGGACATCGATCAATAAGCTTTGTTGTAGCGTCTAAGAATCTAACCAGGCAACCAGAATCAATGTCGGTTATTGCGGCATATAGCTCCTTCAACACCCTGGTAGCAAGGTCTATTAACTTGTGGCAACTATACTGTGGTTGAGTTTGACGATGACCGAAAGGCAGTTTATTAACTGGGGGATGCAGCGGGGATGGTAGCTGCTCTGAAATTGCAGGGAATTTGGCTACGTTCAGAAGAGCTGCACAACAACTAGCAGTGGCGGCTAGGGGTTTGGAACGGATAGCCTGCGACAGCTTGACAATGATAGAAGTAAGGGCAGTTTCACCCTTTTCGGCCCGAACAACGGAGCTAAACGAATCAAGAAGCTGGGACCATTCCGTCAATGCTGGCTCAAAACCAGATCCGGCAACAAGAATAGTAATTACGTTATCATAATCGTTGGTCGCTGAATCGTCACGGTTTTTAATCTCAGTTTCCATAGGAAAGGCCGTAAGGCATTCCTTAGCCAGCTTTGCTATGTTTTGCCATACATAGTGGCAGTTGGCCAAACATTCCAGACTCGCATTAGGAACATTTGTCGATTGTTCCAGGCAAAGGCCGGCAAATTGACAGAGTGTTTCTAGTTTGGCATTCCTTGACGCTTTCCCTTGGACACCCATCTCGATTATGCTGTGGAGTAGTTGAAAATATGCGAGTCCGGTTTTTGAAGTTGAAGAGGATGCTGCTGGTGGTGAAAGCATAATTAGGTGAAGTAGGTGAAGAATTGGAGATTTGACATTATTATCTATTGGTCGCCGATGGTGTGTAGGTGTGGTGGCCGTTTGAAAGTTGTCTTGAGATATTTGTAAAAGCAGCTTGTCTGTAAATGGACTTGGCCCAATGGATGAGATAATTGTTGTCAAAAGAAATTGGAAACGTTTATAGAAAGTATCATTTCGTTCATCCCCGGTCACATTTAACGACAGGGGTGCTGTTCTCCAGGCGCGTTGCAGAGCCCCGAGAATACTAGCAATTGCTCGCATAGATTCCGCTGAGGGAGTAATCTCCTTGCTGGAAGCGTCGCCTAAGGCCTTTGAAAGATTTGTCCACGCGAGTCTGATGCCCGACGCATCCAACTCGTCATCACACCAAGCTGACGTCATGAATAGCGATTTAAAAACTGGGAGAATAATTGACAGACGACTTCGAATCCACTTGCAATCTAGCCTTGGCAGATCTTCCGGCGCAAGAGGGTTCCCCTTTGTAGTTTTGATTTTATCTTCTTCCCAAATCTTGGGCTGCTGATTCCAGAGTAGTGAGGATAGTATCCGACACAGCCGCCCATTATTCGTTGGGTCGGAATTCAGGTTTCGCGAAAATGGAGTTGCAATGTATACAGTCCAGTAGAAGGTTAGGCAGCGGTGAGAGGCCGAAGGTCGAAAGGCGTAATAGAGGAGTTTATGGTAGCTCGTAAAAGCTTGGTTAAGTAGAATAACGTGCTTATCGGATTTCTTCCGTTCAAGCTGCGAAAGGATCGGTCGAAATAATATTTTGGAAATATCTGTGCTTGTGTTCTCATTTGGCGGTAAAGAATAAACAAATAAATCCCATGCCATGAGAGCTTGGGATTTTATGGCCAGATCACTACAGTTAAAGCACTTTTGAATAACCAAAAGCCAGTCTTTCAAATGGGGCCAGTCGTCCACTGGCCATCGCTTGGCTCGTAGCAAAAGAATGACGATACTCCAGATTTGGGGCACATGTGAACCACTGTCAGGATTTGGTATCATTCCTGCTAACCGTCCACAAAGCTCTAGAACAAAAGTCGAGCCATTTTCCAAAGTAACGTCGAGGACTTCCCGTAATGCGACGGAAACTGAAGCATTTGGGCCCAGCACCATTGCCGCCAGCTTACCAAATTTGATCGCTCTTGTACGGACTTCTTTGAAATTATGCAGCAAGGCTGTCATAAGATGATCCATCCACAAATGAGCGTGCGAGGTCATCGTTGACGGCGCCAAAGTAAGCAGTCTTTCATAAATCGCAAGCCGCTGGGCAACTACCGCTTTGCCTTCTACACGGTCTGTAATATCTTTAAGTACAGTCAACAAGAGTGTTACTCGATTGCTGGTCATAATTTTTGGAGTAAAGCTTTGCACAGATAATACACGCATATACTCAATTGCAACGGATTTCGGTACACTAGGATTTTGAAGGGAGGAGATTGAGTGGTCAATCATGAAACTTTTCAGGTCGTCCGAGAGCCTAGACGAAAGATTCGGTTTGTAGATGAACAGGGCGAACAAGTTCAAAGCTTGGCGTACGAGTTTGATATCGAGGGGTTGGTAGGTGCCCGATACCTCGCAAATATCCCTTCTAATGTACTGCGAGAAGGTCCCAACTTTTTCCATCAATGCAACTTCATCTGGAATATTGTTGTACGCGGCCAAGGCACCTAGCAGATGCTGGTATGCGTCAGCCCTTGAGGTGCGCGAGTCGCCCGCAAGCTGCCCTGAGATGGATTCTAACATGGCAGGTAGGTTGTCGGATGTGTTAAAAGACTGTACATCAGACAGAGTTGAACCCGGTGATGAGCAAGAAGTCTTGAGTATCGATTTGGATGGTCTACATTGGTTTGAGGGTGGTAGGGTTCGTAGAGGTGATCGCGACTTATGATTGTTCGAGTTTGCGAGGGATGGAGGTTTGATATAACTAGTCAGAGGGGAAAAATTAACCCTCTTGGACAGGCCGCTTGATTGAGGAAAGGGTGACAGATTCAATGGCGAATGGCTGTCGTTTGGCGTGGGAAAGGGAGCTTGATGGCTGGAGGGTAGCTGAGTGTCGGACTTGGGTGAGACAGAGTTGAAGGAGGAGGATCGCGGAGGAGTAGGTGGACGGGCAGGAAGAGCACTTAAGCTTAGGACGTCCACCATATTTGAATGAAGGGGTATATCTCAATGGGACTAGAAGGCAAAAGGAAGAAAAGATCGTAAACTGATATAAGGCCCAACCCGGTACGAAAAATATTGAAAAAAAAAAAACAAAAAAAAAAAAGAACAGAAAAGAAAAGAAAAAAAGCAAAAGAAAGGAAAGGAGAGGAAGGTTAAATCAAAAATACACCATCCATGAGGGAATAACAAAACAATAAAGCAGTCATGGCATGACTGCTGTGGTAGAATGCACAGGCATGGCTAAGATGGTTGATCAAGTTCAAGATTCAAGACCATCATCGCTGGACGTTCCGACGAACAGAACGAACTTCCGCCCAAGGACACGAGAAGTCGCGACGTACGGCTTAGTCATACGCGTTAAGGGGGGGGGGGGGGCTGGGGGTAAAATAGTCACGTGGGTGATCTGCGGAGTATAGTATATCCGTCCCACCCAGCTTACCTGCCCTACTTTGCCCGGCTCTTAAAAGGTTAGTTACTACTCAAAGCTTCAGTATAACGCCGTTTCTACGGAGTACCCCGTACAAAGACTTCCTACAAACAAGGAGTTCCAAACTTTTCCCTTCCTTCCTCTCTTTGTTTCAAGACTCTAGGCCTTATTGGGGCTCCCATTATCACAGAGCTAGCGGGCCCACTCCGGCATTTGTGGTGAACCTGCAACACAGAGTTTTGGAAAACCCGGTTGTTCTCAGTAACTGGCCACTGTCATGTCTTCCATTCCTACCACTCCGGGATCGGTAGTTAACGTTTCTGTTATATAACCGCCTGGACGCCACTGACCTATGGGGCTGGCTGGATCGTCCTTCGCAAAAACCTGACAGGAAAACTTGAAACAGGCAGATTCCCCGGCTATTCAAGTGGAAAGTGGCCTGTACGCAGTAACTCATTTGGATGCGTAAAACTCCCTATTCTTTTGTTATGGGTGCATTGATCCCAGTTAATGGCTTACGCAGTAATGGCATATGACCTATCTTACGAGATTGGGCTGTTGCACTTTTGGTCTTGGCCATTGTTGGAGAACATCTTAATTGGACGATGAAAATCTCTAGGGCTCTGCCGTCTCTTCTTAATTAGCGTGTTGAGCAACATCAACGCTCGATGCCGTGCCTTGCAAGATATTGCATGCATACTGCGTACGCAGTAGAGCTTTCGAATTATTTAAGCCAGCGGCCCCCTTACATTTAGACGCCAGTCTTATTTTAGAAACGAAATAAAAAAAAATGACACGCATATCCAACCCTTCAGCTATCCCCAAACGGAAATCTCCACATCGTAAAAAAGTAAAACCACACCCCCATATTTGTAGTCAATACTCCGTAATAAAGAGTAGTACTGTAGAGCAGCCCCCGCGCCCCCACGGTGCTACCCTGTTATATAACGTGGTCCAACGGCGAATGTACTGCATCATTGCTTGTAGTTGGCTGCAGCAAGTGAAACTGCCCGAAAGCGGAGAAACCTTGGCTGCTTGGCCCGTCGCAAGTCAGGCCCAGTTCCAGTCAGTCAGGCGCAGCTTGGTGGGAAAACGTCAGACTTATATCAGAGCAAAAATACGCTACACAAGTAACACATCTTTGTCTATTCTCTGCCACTACCAAATGCTCTACGCTGTTCTGATATATTTGCTCATTTCGCTTGCTCACTCCCTACTACCTACCTACTACTATTGGGTGATGGTAAACTGTGCTCGTTTGCCGATTTCGTCATTGCCCAGTCCGCCTACTGCCTTCCCGTTATCGTATCCGTGGAACGCTCCCCGTCCGATCAACTGTCTAAACAATCCCCACCTCCCCATTCCAAAATGGAGGTTCGCGAACTAGAAGGAAAAGGTATGTGATTCTGGAACCTGCTTCCCGCATCTTTCCTCGCTACTTTTCTCTTGTAGATGATTCCCGGTGTGAAGGTACTGCGAATTTCTCAAGACCTAAACCGCTTACCACCCCGCATTTTGCGCATCACAGAAAAGCTCGACGAGGTAGCGCGGCTGGTAAAATCTCTGGCCAAAGATGTACAGACAAAACATCTTCAACCTTCCCGTATGTTGATTCAGGTGCCACCGCCTATATGCGCCTGAGAACACGGCTGAACTAACCTGAACTCTGGGTGGCGGGGTGCAATGAGCAGAACGTGTCAAAATTCTCCAGCAGCTACGAGTCCATGGGCGGAAACCGGAAAACGCTAATGCCATATACTCAAAAGAGGTAAAAGAAAAGAAGAGGAAACGGTAGTACGAACGTCATACCGAAAAATGTGCTTATTCTTTATTTTTGAACTTTAGGGGATAAAAGTATTAGCGTATTATGGCTGTGAAGGGAAATCCCCGGCGGTGTCGCGTGAGGCTCTTCGTTGTCTTGCAAACGCCCTCCTTCTCGAACCGAGCATGCGCCAGATATTCGTGGACTTGGAACAGGGGCCTAATCTCGCTGAGAAGCTCAAGGTAAGGAGAACTGTCAACGTAACTCGTGGTCTTGCGCTGATGTTACTCTCGCGAACAATAGGAAGAGAATTCGGACGACGAATTTCTGGCATCACGTTTGCTTTTCCTCACCACCTATGACACTGATCTAGATTTTGATAAATTGTTCGATAAGAACGCCCTGGGGGAAAAGATCAATAATGTATGATGCGACTTATCAATTTCTATAAGCCAGCGGAATGTTTAAATAGCCGATTCTAATAGGTCATCACAGCACATATATCGACATTCGAAACGATTTTCCAAGGCTAGAAAGAAGAAGCTTGACCAAATGGACGAGCTTGCGCTCTCGGAAACATTAAAACTCATGTTCAACATCACGAATTTCTACCCCCACAGAATCGACACCTTCTCCCCTTCAATCCCACATATCCTGAAGATTTTAAGCCGCATTGAAATACCAACCCCACCACTACAAGCTCCCGTCAACTATCTCATCAACTCCCTTCTCAACCTCGACCTTGAAGCAAAGAAAAGCAAACACTTCGGGACAAACCCGCTATTCCCCAAATTCGACCAGAACTGCAACGTAGACAAGTTGATAAACATCCTAGACCAGGCTGTCGCGATGCACAGACCCGAACACCTAGAAACTCTAGCCGTACCCCTGCTCACACTCTTGCGAAAAATCTACTCTTTCGCTCCAGAAGGCCCACGAAAGTATATGGAATGGCTCCTTCTCCCGGAAGATGACGACCACGACCTCCCGATAGGCCAGTCAAACACACTCTCCTCCAGACTCCTCCGCCTATCAACTTCCCCCGTAGCCCCGAGCCTACGCGAAGGAATATCAGCACTGATGTTCGAGCTTTCCGGCAGCGACGCCACTGATTTTGTGAGAAACGTCGGATACGGGTTTGCTGCTGGCTTCCTTATGTCGCATGATATGCCAGTTCCAGAGACGGCTACTGAGGCATTTAGCACCGGTGCTACGGGTGAACTTGATCCAAATGTGAACCCCATTACTGGGCAAAGGTGGGATGCGGAGCCGCAGGATAGAGGCCCAGAAATGACGCAGGAGGAAAAGGAGAGAGAGGCGGAGAGGTTATTTGTTCTATTTGACAGGTAATTGATCCTTATTCTGGGGTTGACCTAAATCGATTTTGCCAATACTAACACAGTCTATTTCCCACTTTCTAGGTTGAAAGCAACTGGCGTGGTTGACGTGGAGAACCCTGTACGAGCAGCACTTGAGCAGGGACGATTTGAAGAATTGGACTAGAGTCTGCTTAGTTTACCAAACATTTTATATATGGCGTTTCTAAACCACTCCTTCGTTTCTGTTTCTGTTTCCTAGTTTTTTTTTTTGGAATACAAGACCAATAACCCCGATAGTTCTTATGTGTTTAAGGGAGAAGGGAGAAATTAATGCTGATGATTCTGGCTCTCGATTGAGTTTCCACTGTATGTTCTTGCAATTCAACCCCAATATTCGTACCTACGTATTTATACATACTAATGACCCCTTTCCCCGGCTTCAATATCCAGTTCGCAGACATAATGGATCTGCATATTTTTTTTTACATTTCCTCTTCCAAAATATGTTGCTCACGGAATACTTTTCGTGAATAATCAGTGGAATGATGTGGTTATTAAGGTTCTTTCACCTCGACCGTTCTCACTTTATTGTTTATTGATTGACCCAACAACTTGAGCCAATAATGACAAATTTTGTGGTGGACACACAGGAGTTAAAACGTCTCGACGACCTCTCCAATTGATGGGAGAAGAAGGAACAAAAAAACTTGAATAAATATATAGAAAACAGGCCCAGACTAGATACACAGAATGCGTTGTGCAAACATTTACTCAAACCATGTCAGTCACACCCATTCTCAAACCCCCGTGCAAGTGCATTTAATATGCAGAAAAAGAAAAGGGGGGGAAACGCCACGAGAGAAATAAATATATAAGCAGAAAATATTGCACACTTCAAAGATCACTTCACGCCTCCCCTACACGACCTTCCTTCATCCGCTGCTCCGAGCAGCGCGGTTGAAGTCTGACGAGAGCCAGGCAGAAAACTGGGTCCTCCAAGGTCCGGAACGGGCGGGTTTTGTGTGCTTGTGAATCTGCCACGCTTGATTCTTTTGCTCTGATGTTGCTCAACGCATGCTTCATCAATTTCATCTTGCAGCAGCTCGATGAAGAGAGATGTAAGTAGGTCCATGAAATTGTTTAAATGAATGACCTCAACTTTGGTACTCATGAGATCTTGACTGATATTGTCAAACATGCAGTGATTACAGCGTGTTGATCAGTGACAGTCAAAAGCAGTTCATAAATCAGTTTTGAGATTTGAAGGAGTTTTTAATTTTTTATTGAACAAAATCTCTGCGTGGCTGTAAACTAAATCCGGTTCCCTATCCATCAAGAAATGATGAATTTTATCCACCACGCAGAACTCGTTGACATTGAGGAATAATAGAGATTTCCCAGTCTACAAATATGGTTGAAGAACTTCCTGCGTATGGTCCCAAATCTTTCCTTGCGCCTTCTCTCGAAGCAAAGGCACGGCCTTCGCGTTCAGAGTACAGTTGCACTTATAACTGACAAGAAACAGTCCCCCCTCTGACTTTTGCAGCGAATTTATACCTGGCTTCCCCTTCCATGGTACCCCACGACCGCCAAAAGCAGCGCTGGTACTTTGGAACAAATGCCTCTGTCCACACTCCTCATCGCTCGGCGAAAATAGGCGGATAAGGGGCTCAAGGGTAAGCCAGAAGAACCAGGCCATGATAGAATTCGGATCTAAACCCCTCCTTGAATTTCCTGTATCGACCCACCCGGGCCAGGAGTGGATGAAGGTCACATTGGGATTGTCGTTGGCCAGCTTCTCCAAAGTCATCGTATTCATAGCTGCGTATTGCATCTGAGCCTTGAAGCTGCCAAAATTCCCAGGCTTCTTCAGGTCCAAATCATCCAAGTCGACAGTCGCCCGTTCCAGGCCACCACCCAAAACGCTGACGACCCTGGGGGTTTCTGCTTCTTCTAGGAGAGGGAGAAGATGTAGAACAAAGAGCATTCGCGAGTAGTACTCTAGGCTCTGAGCGATTTCTAAGCCCTCAGCGGTCTCCCTGCGCGTGCCGAAGGGTGCATAACCTGCGGTAAGAAATACTAAGTCGACGCGTGACTCTTTACTTTTGATGACCTCGCATATTCTCTTTGTTTCCGCGAGGAGCGCGACCTCCCCTTCGGTCCAAATGACTTCCGCCTTGGGGTTGATGGCGTGCAACTCCTGGATAAAATCCTGGGTGCGCTCTTCAGAACTCTTCCGCCCGACTAGGTAGATTCTCATGCTCGCACCCGTACTGACTAACGCTCTAATAGTGAGCTTTCCGATGCCCGATGTACCGCCGACGAAGACGGCGACGCGTGGGGCGTTTGCATCATTGATGAGCGCGTTGGAGGCTTGCACTTCTTTGTAGGAAACCATTATACTCCAGAGACAGGTAAAGATATCGGCTGACAGATTTTGTTTAAAGATTTCTGACTTGGAAAGAATTCTAGAAATATGATACTATATAACAGAACAAGGTCAGAAGAATATTGACTTGTCGCAGAAGCCTCAGACGCGAAGAGGTACTCGTGCCTCCGCTTACCAACCAACTCCTGGGTTGGTAAGCAGAGGCAGGAGTAGTATTTTAGGGCGTGCTCGGTTGCCACGTACACGGAGTTGTGATAAGATGTACTCCGTACGGAGTACGGAGTATAAGAATACTAGTTAGAGTAGTGGCGTATGACGGCGTGAAACCTTTTAAAATCTACTCCACACACTACGCCTAATTTGAAATAGTGCTTGCTTTCTGGAATATTTTTGCAGTCCGTGTCAGTTTCTTCAAACGATGAAAAATGAGTTTCAATTATCACTATCACAGGTTTGTGAGATGTGCTGATGTCCTGGATGGGTTGGTTTAAAAACGCGCAGGTGTTTCAGTATTACAAATTCGAAAATATCGTGCGTTACGTCATAGCATTCGGCACTGAGAACCTTCAAGGCTCTATAACAGTTATCTCTATTAACAACTCGGTCAGTAAATGATATGAGTTGGCGTTGAGAAATGTTTCTAAAGTACTATAGTAGTACCTTTGGTCTTTGACTAGCCACACTGTTGAGAATCGCCCATATCCAAGCTTTGGTAGCACTTCGTATCGGTGATATATTTTTATCCAAGATACACGGGGTGAAAACTTCCAGCATGGTAAAAGGGAGGGTCTTCTTCAGGTCGTTTCGCCGCCATTTTATAAGCGTACTCTTACTTTCATCTTCCTAAGATCAACTTGTTAAGGGAAGATGCTAATGCTGGCAGTCATTATGTATTTCACCTACTTGAACCCAGTGAGTAGTATTAATAACTGCTAACACCCTATTTGAATAACGAAATCTGTAAATCAACCCCTTCTAAAAACATTCAATATGTGAGCCGCCACACGTAAAAGACACTTCTCATCAAGAAGCAATACTCGTCTTTACTATTAAGGCTCTCAATAAAGGTCAATTTAAAAAACATACGAGTCGCGGCTAGGGCCCACGATGTTCCTCATATCTCTTTACGTTACAGAATAAATGGCAGAACAACACACTCAAATTCTCAACACAACAATAGAAAGCTGTCCTCTACGGAAGATAAAGCTCTAGTGGAATAGATTCTTTCCATGAATGAGAGAGGACAGACTTCTAGAGGATCTTCCACTCTCACTAAACTAATATCTTCAACAACAGTCACCCATTCTCCATTGCCAGGCTGCCTAAGAACTGGGTTTCCAGCTCTTTCAGATTCAATTATCACCCTAGCTGTAGCTATCGTACCCATTTGAAAGCCTGTCTTATCAAAATTGTATATATCTTCTTTCAAAATCCCGTATTTAGCCACTGTATTTCTCATCAATTGAAATCATTGCTTCATGATCTTGGGATTCTCACAAAGCGCGCGTTTATGATCACAGTTGCGAGAGAAGTTGCTACTTTTAGCTCAGGATGACGTTTAACAAAGTTAGAACCCCAGCTCTTTCCAGTTGTAGTAAGGTTCGCTGTTTCCTTCTAGGATGTTTTTTTGGAAGGAGAAATGCATCAAGCTGGTTCTTGGTATAGGAGTGAAATGCCAGCAACCTGGAAGCCATGCTACGCCTGAATTTGATCAATTCTGCTCTCAAAACAAGATTATACCCTGTATGCCTCCTCACTCCTCTCATCTAGCACAGCCATTGGATGCGAGCGGCTTTGGTCCATTAAAGAAGGCTTATAGACGGAAAATTGAGAAAAGTAAATCCAGAAATAATTTATTTAATACCTTCAACTCTCAATTCAGGTATCAGGTTCAATCAAGGAAGAAGCGAGTGAGGTGAATATTGAAGTGCCGGGAATTTGATGACATCATTGCGCAAACATAGTACTATTTGCAGTTAGCGCAGCTTATTTCAGCCTTAGCGGCAACTCATATGCTGACTTAGCATTGATCCGAATACTTCCAAGGGTTGCGATTCAAAAAAAAGTCAACCCAACAGGCCGACAACAGAATTTCTAGAAAACGACCACACGCCCTCCCGATAGAATCTGCCCACAACATAGATGCTACACATACCTCATAGAACTACATAACCATCCAGCGCCCAAGATGTCCGTACCAAATTCATTTGACCCGGAAAATGCCCAGAACTTGGAGGATGTAAGTCACTACTGCCCCGCCAAAACCTAGTTCCCCCACTATATGCGGTTGCATCTAACGCCTAACTTCTCCCAATCTAGATGGAAAAGCAGTTTGCTGTCAAAGGTATGCCTGGCCTGAAGATAAGCCTTTAAATCAAACTGCATCCCTTAATAGGCATTTTATTCTAACCGTCGTACTCACAGCGGTTCAACAAATGACAACCTACTGGTCACTCCTAGAAACAACACGAGGGTCTAACCTGCGCTTAACAAAAATGGACGACGATATTTATAATCATTTTATGGCAGTATTTCCAAATTTCGACCCTGCAGAGACGATTAATGAGGATGAGATGAAAAGTAAAGCGGGAAAAGAAAGATGGAGAACTTTCCTCATGGCCTACGATAAAAAGGTTGAAGATTATAACTTTGGGACTCTCTTGAGAGCAAACCCCAAGTGGGAGTACGGGGAAAAAGAGACGATTTTTGGTATGATAAGTTTTCCCATTGATAATACTAGTTCCCTGGACTTTTAAAATCTCCCACATTATATTTGCTAACTGCCAACCAACGTTCACAATAGCCGTTCGCATGCAATTCTACGCCATTGAAATCGCAAGGTAAGGCTCTCTTGCTCTTTTGGAGCCCCGATTCATAAATACAATATTGTAGATCCCGGACTCTCAGTCTCTAACATTATCCCCCTTTAGGAATCGGGCCGGATTGAATGACTGGGTTTACGAACGGGCACATCCGGAGGAGAAGAAAGAGTCATCATAACCAACGCTATCGAAAATACGACCACTTTCCCGGAACTGGGATATCCTCTCTCCGCTTCTTTAGAGACTTCACGTCAAATCCCCAAAATTCGAACCCCACCACAGCGTTGGTACAGTTCTTGTGATTTTTCCGTGTCGCTAAGTCGTCGGTATTCAATTTGCAAAAACCCCACAAAAACTTGCATGAGTCGCCTGTCTCGATCATATCCATGGAAGAGCAACTATAAATGAAAGCAGTTCCAACACACAAGGCCGTCGCAATATTCGTCCATTCATAGAAAAATATCTTTCTTCGATGTTGCAATACCTCACCGTGCACACACGACCGCACGTATGTTCACAAAGGACAAGTCATTTACGCACGACGTAATTCGGGAATTAAGAGAGCTTAGTAATTTTGTTGTTTGGATGCATGCCTTCAAAACTGGAAACAAGAAAGCCGCAGGATGTTTGTAGTGTACCATAATTTCAAATATAGTTAGTTCCACATGAATATCGATATACACACTGAGATGAAACGAGAGATACAAAAAAGATACAAAAAAGATACAAAAAAAGGGGATATAATTGTAACAAATGAATAGACACAATAGACACAACGAAGGATAACTAGCAAATAAGTAAAGCAAAACACAATGCAACGGTATACATATACAAACATAAATACAAGGATATCAACATATTTCTACTCTCCAAGAGCGATCGTAACTTGTGCGTCTTGCACTTGGGACAGCAGGGATCCAAGAGTTTACGATCCTGTTGCTTGGAATGTTGGCTCTGCAAATTGGGGAAAAGACCAAGTGCCACCAACCCTTCCTAGGTAACACAAGAGCTTGTTATAAAGTATGTGGCGCGGCTTATAATATATCTACCTGTTCGGTAAACACCTAATTCTGAGATGATTGGGCGGGTACGGTATCGTCAGCCGGATTGCCAGCGTTTTGTGCATTCATACCAGCTTGACCATTTTGGGAGGAAGTGTTGTTGTTTTGGCCAGTGAGCCTCGCAGCATCTTCCTGGGGTAGTTCCTCGAGCGGCGGAAGGACATATTTCGAGCTTTTCCAGGGTGGAACACGCAATATATACATAGTATCAAGCTCTTCGAGTGTTCGACCTTTACCTTCAATGACACCAAAATATACAGCAGCGGCACCAAGGAAGAGGCAACCAGCAAACACGTAGCCGTACCTAAAGTCAATGTCCGCAGTGATAAACGGAGTAAAGAAGGCAATGAGGAAATTCCAAAACCAATTCGATGCCGTTGCAAGAGCCATGGCTTTCGCGCGATAGCGGGATGGGTAGAGTTCGGCGATAATAGCCCAAATCATGGGTCCCCAGGTACTGGCGAAGCCTAAGATAAACAAACAAGCGAATACCACCATCACCTTACCTGCGCCGGGAGTGAGTTCAGGTGCATCCCGGTTTAGTTTAAAATGGCCCAGTGAAGCGAATACCATGAAGCAGACAAACATCCAGAGTGAGCCAACTATCAGCGACTTGCGGCGTCCAAAGTGTTCAATGTTATACAAGCCAAGGAAAGTACTTCCGAAATTAACGCCGCCCAGGATCATTTGTGTAACATAGCTATTTTGGATGCCAGCACCCTTGAACACCGTTGTCCCGTAGTAGAAAAAGTAATTGGCGCCAGTGAGCTGTTGTAGAGCTTGTAAACTAACACCAAGAAGGATTCTATACTTCATTCGCGGGGCGTAAAACATTTCATACCACGGCTGGTCCTTTGCCGCCATCTCTTCTTCATATTTCTCACGGATTTCTTCTAGCTCTAGGGTGAGCAGTTTGTGATTATGCGGAACGCCATAGAACCGCATCATTGACTGTTTCGCTCTTTCGACGTTCCCCGTCCGATAATCATAACGAGGAGAATCAGGGAAAAAGGAGATCCCAAGACCCAGAATCAATATCCAGAGGAAGGTTATCCCGATTGTAATCCGCCAGGAACCGCTATCATTGCGGCGTTCGGTGCCAAAATTGATGCAGTTGGCAACGAAAATGCCCAATGTAATAAAAAGCTGATAACAGCTATAAGAACTGGTTAGTTACTGTCCACACCCAATAGCATCTCACTATAAACTGGGCCAGCCATACCTGATCATAGCACCGCGAATATGGCGCGGAGCACTCTCGCCCTGGTAGAGCGGAACCAGCAACGAAAGCGCGCCGACGCCAAGACCCGCAATGAAACGGCCAATAAAGATTTGATACCATCTGGGAGATTCAGAAGTCATTTGAACAATAATGCCAACCGAAAGTATCACACACCAACCGGACATTGACCACTTCCGTCCAATTCTGTCGGCTATAGGGGCAGC
Source organism: Emergomyces africanus (assembly GCA_001660665.1). NCBI lineage: Eukaryota > Fungi > Ascomycota > Eurotiomycetes > Onygenales > Ajellomycetaceae > Emergomyces > Emergomyces africanus. The sequence goes on along the minus strand of LGUA01000093.1, from coordinate 6,619 downwards.
TGTCAATGCACCTATCAGGGTTCCAACAGAGAGCTATCCATTATCAAGAATTAGACTCTTAAAAAAACATGGACGGAGCAATTTTTAGAAATACTATAGAGCAGAGAGTCTTTAAGACATACCATGGCAACAATTAAGCCGGCACGAACATTGCTGAAATAGTAGCCATCACCAGATGCATTGGGTTGGCCAAACCGCCTTAAGAAATCCCTCATCTCCAGCACTCCTGATATCTGACCAGTATCATATCCAAAGATGAACCCACCCATCGAAACGAACACACCCATGATGAAGGAACGCCATGTTAGCCAAGGGACCGGGCTATTGACCAACCCGTCAGCTCTTGCTTTCTCCTCATCGGTCAGAGACAAGCGTCTCCCTAAAGCCTCTGAAGGGCTGTAAGCTCCCAGGCCAAAAAGCTTTGAGATCGTCTTCATTGTGAGAAAATTAACGCGAAAATGAAAAAAAATAAAAAATAAAAAATAAAAAAGAGAGGAGGAGGGAGATTATTTGTTGAATGAAATGCTATACATAATATGTAAATATGTACTACTAGGTAGTAGTACTACTAAATGAGATAGATGGGGCCAGCCCGATAAAGAAGTAGGAGGTATTACAAAAATATAAAAAAACCTAACAATATCAATAAATCAACTGCTCCAAACATCATCATCACCATCTGTCTTTTCCAGCGTAATCAGCCCCCTTAACTTCCCCTCTTTCTTCGCCATAGGCTCCAAATAGGGGCCTTCCTCAACCACACAACCCTTATCCACCACCACAATCTTATCTGCAATCTCCATCATCTCCACCGCATGCGTGATAATAATGACTGCCAGCCGGGGTTCACCATTCTCCCTCAACAGCCTCCTAACAGTGCGACGAATCTGTTCTGCGCTCAGGGTGTCAAGGTTCGAAGTGGCCTCGTCGAGAATGAGGATGCGCGGTTTTCGAACGAGGGCACGCGCGATGACAACACGCTGCGCCTGGCCCCCAGACATTGACAAACCGCCTTCGCCAATCATAGTGTCGTAGCCTTCGGGAAGGGAGATGATGAATTCGTCGATCCCGGCTGCGCGGGCGGCAGAACGAATGTTTTGTATCGCGGTGAGCGGGGATGAGGGGTCGAGGCCGTAGCTTATATTTGCTCGGATTGAGGAAGGGAAGAGGGTTGGTTGTTGTGGGACGATGGATACAAGGGAGCGGAGGGTTGGGGTGTGGATTTTTCGGATGTCATGGCCCCCAAGGGATATTGTACTGACGGGGTCTCCTGGACACGATGATCTTATAGGGTATAAAGCAGTGAGAAGGGAGGCGACAGTTGATTTCCCCGAGCCGGAGGGGCCGACGATTGCGGTGCAGGAGTTTTCGGGGATTGTTAAGTTTAGGTTCCGAATGACTTGTTTCTTGGGGCGGGATGGGTAGCTGAAGTTCACGTTTGTGAATTTTAGTGGTGTCGGGTGGGATATTTTCAATTTCCCTTTGTCCTCATGTGAGACGTCTTTTGGGAGCATTGCTAAGCCCAATACTCTGGACGCAGTATCTCGAGATGAGCTGATTTGGGGTACTGGCAGCCGGAGTTAGGATAATTACCACCAACAAAATCATTGGCGGGGGATAGCATACCAAATTCCAATGCAGCATTCACATTCGAAAGACTGAAGAGAAGGATTGAAAAGACAGTCAGGATGTCCTTTGTCGAATATTCTAACGAAGATACAAGAACTGCTCCATAATAGAACACCAAGGCTATGTATATCTCATCTTAGCCCAAGAAGCTTGTAAAAGGTAGAAATATATGCAAAATGGTCATATGGGACATACTGTAAACAAAAATGATCGAGGAATTGGACAACCCAAAGAAAAAACCTGAGTAGCAGGCTTTCTTGAAGCCCAGCGTAAGAGCGGTCATATTAAGTCCATCCAGCTTCTTGTGGAAGTGAGACTCAAGCGTTAATGCGCGAACGGTTTTAATATCGAGAAACGTTTCCGAGAATATTTCTCCAACCATTTCGCTAGAGTCATTGCATTTTTTTTCCCATCTACTGCTCACGCACTCGAAGGCCCTCGTAACGGAATAGACAATCGGCGCACAGGCAAGCCCAACTAATGTTAGTTTCCAGCACACTACCATTCCCCAAACGATACACATAATCATTATCACACTTGCAACGAAAACGAATCCCGCAAAACGTCCGACCAAATTTCTCATTTCCTCTGCGTTTCGATCTAAACAGCTTGTCAAATTTGATACTGAATTTTCTTCTTTCTCGAACCATTCTTTGGGTTGGGATAGGATACGCTGTACTGCTTCGTTACGGAGGCTGTTAACCCAAGTTTGCCCGCAGCATTCAAGGAGAAAATGCATCACGAATGAGGATGCTCCGTTGGCGACGGAGATGCCGATAATTGCGATGGACCATTGAAGAGCCACGCGGTTGCGCTCTCCATGGATGAAGAATACGCCAAGTAGCTGAGCGAATACAAAAGCGAAGGTTGGAGTGGCAGCGGCATGGACAAGTGCAGCCATGAACCCGACTACAAGGAGGACCTTGCAGTGTAGGTTTAAACATGGGAAAACAGTGCTCAGAATTTCCCAAATGGATAAATGAGTTGGTTTTGTATTTGCGGAGTAATCGCTGCTTGAATTATGGGACGATTTATCGTCTTGAAATACAAAGTTCTTGGAAGTCGAGGCCGAAGAATACGTTAACGATGGCATAAGTTTCAAGTCGGGTTTGGTTTCTCTCTCGCGAGAAATTTCGTCTAGGTCAATGACTTCACCAGATCGCGCTATGTGGGTAGGTGAAAGCACTTGTCGATGCTGACCGGCTAACGGTTGACATGCCTGCTCTGTGTGGATCATGGGCTGGAACGACAGAGGGTGGTGAAAATTTGGAGAAATAGGAGAGAATGAGAAGGTCTGAAAAGTTCGATTTAGTTCCTGATTAGGAGTAGGGGGAAGTGGTTTGGCGATCGTTCTGCGTTGTTTCCTTCTAGTTCTCTCCAGCCTCGCGTGTCCCGCAGAATGATGAGGTTGTTTATTCTCCAAATCAAACATTTCTGCCAGAGCTGAACCGTATGTTTCCTTTGCCTCTTGCTCCAACGCCTGTTTATACCCTTTGTGAATGACTTGACCACGATGTAACATATACATGAAATCCTGATCGTTAATCTGGGACAAATCATGTGTGATTATAATAGTTGTTTTGCCTTTTCGCCAGGCCCGAATGGCATCCATCACAGTAGATCGACTGGTAAAGTCCAGCGCGCTTGTAGATTCGTCCAGGATCAAAACGGGGGTGTCTCGCAGTCGTGCGCGGGCAATTGCAACTCTTTGCCGTTGTCCACCACTGAATGCGCGCCCACCAGGTCCTACCATCGTATCCAGGCCGTCTGGTAGATTCCGGACCGTCTCATCGAGAGAGGCAAAGCGGAGACTGATTAGTAATTGGTCCGCGGTGATATTCTGGTGGTCTCTCGAGCCGAACGCGATGTTTTTGAATACTGTTTCGTTAAAGAGATAGGTCTGCTGCGGTACCAGGGTGATGTTATTCCGTATCCAGTCTAAATTCAAGCTTTCGATTGGGCTGCCGTCGATAAAAATATCTCCGCTTATGGGAGCGTAGAATCGCATGAGGAGATTGGAAAGCGTACTTTTCCCAGAGCCACTTCTCCCAACAACAAACGTCGTATCACCCGCTGGGAAGAAGAACGATGAGTCCTTTAATACGTAGCAACCTGGGCGGGATGGATATACAAAATTAACCTAGAGATATCGAGGAGGATTAATTAATTTCTTTTTGGGTACCACGTAGAGTGCTTGGTTTCAATGTCTCACGTTCTTGATCCGTATGTCTCCTTCACAAAACTGAGGCGACGCTGTCTCGGACATATCGTCCGCTAAGTTGTGATGGTTTGTTTTCTCCACGAGCTGTTGCAATGCTGAACCTGAGGCACGTCCCTTTTCAAGCACAATAATGTGGGGTAAAATATCTTCGATCGCCTGCGTAGCTTGAAGACAAGCCCAGAAGGCTGTCACGACATCCGAGGGAGCCAGCTCGCCTGCTTCAACAAGGGAGATTCCGTACCAGAAACCCTGCACGAACATTCCAAATATCATTAACCTGATGCAACTAATTTGGATTGCTTGGCCAAGTGCCACATTTCTGTACCACCGTGCAGCGGACAAAATGGCTGTAGAGTATTGTTGGGCTTCAAAGTTTTGGCCATTGAAATACTTGACCGCATCGATGCAGGAGAAACTGTTGCTGACCAATTTTAGTGTGCGTGTCAACTCAGCCTCGTATGCTTGTATGCTCGATTGAATTTTCCTCGAAACCACTGCGACTATTGCTGCACAGATTGGTATAGAGACCAGAGAAACTAGCGTCAGCTTCCAAGAGGTGCAAAGAGCTAAAATTAGCGCTGTCATAAACGTAACTACTCTCTGTAAAACACATCCCAAAGGCTGGGACGTCGCCAATTGAATATCTCGGATCTGTCTAATCTACCAATGAGCATGTTGGCTGCGGTGAACGAAGGTCAGTATACCTGTACTTACGTTTGGATACGCGGCAAAAGAGCTGAAATGCCATCTTGATTTGCCTCAAACCAAGATATATCCTTCTTTAGCAGTTCCATGAAGGATTTCTCTCGCGCACTTTTTGCTTGGAGCTCGCCGAAAGCCATCCAGAATGTAAAATGACAGGTTTGAAGCAGCCAGATGATAGATCCGAGAGCCAACAAATATACACATTGAGCAGATATGGCGTGTATCAGTTGCCCTGGTGTTAAGGAGCCCTCTCCGAATCTTGAAAAGGCACCAAATATCTTCCCAAGCAGCACAGCCAACATGGGAACAAGAGCACCGGCCCCTAGGGTAAAGAGAGAGCCGAAAATAAGAGAGACGACATGTTTCTTTGAAGTGAAAATAAATAATGAGACCCATCTTGCCGTTGGAGCAGGCATGTCGGGAGAACTTTCAGCAAGCTCCATGCTGGGTTAAGATCTGGCGACTGTGACCAACGAGAGGAATTGGAGAGTAAAGAGACAGGGAGCCACGGGGAAGGCATTATGAAAAATAACTTCGCTGTTATCCCCGGACACAAAAGAAAAGGAAGACAAGGAATGGGGCCGCATCGCAGCACCAGTTGCCAAATGCGTCCAAGTCAGGGGATTCAGCAACGATCCAAAACGCTCCGATGACGGTGTAGGAGTGAATAGTATAGTGATAGAGATAAAAGAATAATGGGACAAGAGAAATGAGGCAATATATCGTGCATTATGGCCAATCTGCGGGGATTTCCTTAGTATTGTTCTTTTAATCAATGGTTTCAGGCCACGAGGTTGAATTTCTGGAACACTTCAAGTGAAAGCATGATGATAATCTGCTACAGAGAATTTATTATTAGATGCTCTTAAGAACAAGCGCATTTCCCTTCCTGAAATTATAGGGAAATTTAATTATCGAAGGCACTCATGTTCAATCATCAAACAAAACCGAGGTGGTACTAGTATATCATAACAGCGAATGTTTTGCTGAGGCTGTTGTTGCCAAGTCAGCTAGCGCGTCCCCGAGGCCGCTTAACGAGCCGTTTTCAGCCAAGCCTGCGCTGCAGCCGCGGACCGCATCCAACAGAACCAATCCAATTCTCACTGAGATGCATGAAAAGATTGCATGGAACGATTGCATGAACCGTAGAATCCTAAGGAAGGGAGCGACAAGATAGATATTGGGGTACGCATAAAAATTCGCCCACTTGTATCCATTTCGCATTTTCACGCGCGCCGCCACTCCATACTAGTTAGATTGCCGCATATCGAAAACCTGATTAGTATTTATAGCGCGTTAAGGGCGGGGTTTGAAATGTTTTCGCAAATCATTTTGGCGGTAAACCAGGCCAATTTAAGCAGCTCTAGAGGGATTGAAAAATGACTATTTTTTAAATGGAATAGTGTATACCCCCAGCTTTTGCTGAGCGGACATTTCGGTTGCCACTGCCAACACGCCCGGGCGATGTATGTACTGTACATACATACTGTACAGTACAGTACAATTATAGGTGGTGTGCTTGTTCAGTGACTGCTGGGGCCTTTAAACAGACCTCCTGTATGTAATATAGTACGTAAAGCTGCGTATGATACCCCGTACAGGCGGTGTAATTTATCAATCTGTTGAACCAAGTACGGAGTATGATCGATTGATTGATCCATCTGGCTAGGACTTCCGTAGAAAGAAGTTGTGGCAGTTGTGGGGACTCACGTGCCGTAGAAAGAGAGGTGGCTGGGAGCGGCTGGCTAGGGATTGTGTCGGGTCGGATACCCTTTTTAAGCAAACTTATGGCGCAGCACTGCGGACATACAGTTGAAAATGGGGTCAAACAGAGTTAGTTTGATCGTGGCTTCGATTTTCTTGGGCCATTTATGAATCCACTCTTTTTGGACAACATTGTTTGAACTGTAGTCAACTCATCTAAAATACACCCACACTACATATAGATTTGATTACCAATCTTCTCCTTTTGTCATATTTACTAGGGAAGAGCTAGAAGGAGTGGGCATACAGTTGAACGTGGTGCCAAAAAAGTTGATCGTGGTGCCGATTTCGGCCGGAAAA
>LGUA01000092.1:0-34482 GCA_001660665.1 Emergomyces africanus | reverse complement strand
CGTTTGGGGAGCTCCTTTGCCTTATCTGTGCTTTGATTAAATAATACGCCAGAACCCTTCAGTCATCTAACCCATGGAATCTACCAAACATTTTCCCTGTGGTTGTCAATCATGACTTCACGGTGACACAGCCCAGCGTGAATGTCAAGGGAGCTCTGGGTTCAGGTTAATTGGCATATTATTTAATCAAAGCACAGATAAGGCAAAGGAGCTCCCCAAACGGCGACAGCATCATGGATAGCCAGCGGCAACAGTATATACCAGCGCCCCCGTCTCACATCTCACAGTCTGGTGCACCAGCACATATGATGCCATTCCCTCCACCTCCCCCCCGTATGCCCCATTCAGCTCACGGCCTTGTCCCTCCACCTCCACCGGGCCCTCCGCCAGGTTCAACATATTCAGTTCAGCCAGCATGGCAACCGGGATGGGCAAGGCATCAAGCAATGGCACAACAGTTCCCCCCACCACCACCTCCCCTGCTTTCTTCCAACCAAGCTCAAAACCCCTACCTGGCGTACAGTGCTACGCGTTCTCGTCATCAACCCGCCCCTTTATCCATACCTTCTCGATCTATGGGTAATGAGACACACCCTCTTACATCCGCAACCTATATTCCAGGGGGCGAATCGTTCGGCCCTGGAGTTGGAATTCCTCCCCTCTTCACACATGATCCACATGAGACATATGGACGTCCTGAGCAATACGGGTATTCCGTAGAAACGGAAAATTTAAGGCACGTTTCCAATCCAACGTATAATGACGGAACTCTACAGAGTAATCCAGGCAATCGGTCACAACAATTAAACGTTCCTTTGCGTGACCACAAGGACCCGCTCTCTCCTGGACCGCCAACTGCCACTTTACACAATCCACAACGCCACAATTCCACACAGGCAAACGACTACTCAGTCGGTGGTATGACGGCTCAAGAAGCCGATGAGCGGTGGCCTCTTGATCGAGTATTACTGTGGCTCGCACAAAATGGATTCTCCAATGATTGGCAGGAGACCTTTCGTGTTTTAGAGCTGTATGGTGCTAGTTTCGTTGAGCTAGGTAGCCGTGCAAATGGTAGAAGGGACCTAAGTAAGATGCACAAAGTGGTATATCCTCAGCTTACCAAGGAATGCATAAAGAGCGGTACTGGATGGGACAAGGCAAGGGAGCGAGAGGAAGGAAAGCGAATGCGCAATTTAATTCGGAAAATTGCCGACCAAGGCAGTTCGGAAACTGCGAGCTTAGGAACTAGATGCTTCGAGAGTCAAATGTTACCGAGTGCTTCTACTGATGATGGGTTAGAAAATTCACCTAATTTTGGGCGGGGTTCGCTCCCGAGCTACAGTTCGGGAACCGCTGAAAGTAGCCCTGGTCAACAATACGCCACCAGAGCAACACCTAATTCAGCGCAAAAGCAATATTCTGCCCAACGCACTGAATTCCCAGCCCAGGATGCCCGCTCTGACTTTTCCCGAAGCGTTTTTGGAATGCTAGATGGGCGGCGGGGCCATAGCCCTTCTGCATCAAGCGACAATGGCGTCCCAATAGTTTCAGAAGATACCCCTCAAAGCGGTAGCCCTGCACGACATTTCGTCACGATGGCACATCAAGAACATATCCCGTATTCCGGAGAACTTAATGCGAGATCTGATAAGCGCCATAGTTCGGATTCCATGATGAGCCGAGGTTTTTCATCACAAGGCTTCTTTGGGGGACAAGGAGCTGGTAGGCAGCAGGACCCCAAGAAAAATGGACAAGGCCCATCACCACAGGAACAAGGCGTACGCTCGGGCCTAGGTGAATCACTCCCTAAAGAGCACGGCAAAGGATTTTTCCATAAGTTGAAATGGAAGAAAGGCCCTGATTCAATGCACCCTTCCCCAGAGGAATTTAATGCCGAATCACCTACAAGCCCAGTGGGCACACGCCAACCCCCTCCAACATCGGTTTTTATGAGACCGGGGTTCAATGGCAGTGATATGTCCCTGGGAGAACGACCACCTTCTTCCATTTCTGACTATGATAAGATCCAATCACGATCTAGGAAAGCAACAAATACCATCCCCCCTCGGCGTTTTGCACTGGCCACTCCTGATGGGTGGAATTACCGATTGATAGATCTGACAGATGTGGATGCTGCAGACACGCTGCGAGCTACTATTTGCAGTAGTTTAGGCATCCAGGACCCAGGAAGTGCTTTAATCTATCTTACGGAACCGGGCCAAATCACCCATGAGGAGCCACTTAGTGATACAATGCTTGTCGTGAATCGCCGGACCAGGGCAGACCCCCAGGGTACGTTGAAATTTTTCGTTCATCTTACCAGTCCATATGCGACGGTTGCCCCAGTGGCGCAAGCTACTGGTTTGGGTCTTTCGTTGGCGGATCGAGTTCGGTTATCCAGGGATGTGGCGGACGATGAAGGTCGTAACTATATGCGAGTTGCCTCTCCCACTTATCGATCACACATGGGGATGAAACTTAATACAAACAAATCCCTTTACGACCAATCCCAATCTCAACCTCGGCCTTTCTTTGGTGATACTGGGCATGCTGGCGAACAAGATCCAGAAGGTAGAGAAGCGGCAATAATAGCAGCACACGAAGAGTACCGACGGGAAACTGAGCGAATGCAAAAGGCTTATCTACAATCAAGACAAGATAATCAGCAACAGAAGGAGTCGCCTAAGGTGTCTATAAGAAGGGACGGTGTAATTGATTTTGATTCCCCACGACTCTCTCCATATGAAGATAAGAAAACGGATAACCTAGTTCCGTTGCGAAAACCCCCATCGGCGCCGTCAGAGTCGAGCACACTCTCTAAAGTAAATTCTTTGAGCAGAAAACCAGGAGACCGACCGCTGAAGGGCCACGATAACGCCGAGCGTCCTAAACGTGGCTCTACCGAACAAATCTCTGAAGAACGCGATGACAATCCTTGGTCATCAACTCCCATTACCGGCCCCCCTGGGCTGAGTGATGGCCTTGGAGCAGCCCTTGCCGGAATCGGAAAGATTTCTAGTGCTATAGGGAAGCCGCTCCACGGCCAAACTTCCCCATCTGCTCGTTCCCCACTCTCTGCATCCGAGGCTGTTTCCGGAAAGGGCCGTTCAATGCAGTCCGTCGATTTTAACGATGGTAGTGCACGCCGAAGCAGCCCATGCTCCTCCCCTAATGTTCCGCTCTTCACCCGTGGAAAGAGCAATACTGTTTTTAAAGTACCTCATTATGAGGATGATGGGCATACCAGACCTCTGGCAACTCCCGAAGGCACGAAACTCGATCGTTCTGCGTCCGTTAGCCCATCGTCCGCAAAAGTCAATACCCCTTCGGCACAAAAACGCAAGTCCATTGGTCCCGACTTTGATTTCCAGGAGACAGAAGTATCTTTTGCGAAGACACCAGCACCTAAAGACGATTCGGATGATGATTCAGACGAAGGCCTGTTTGCTATACCAATAGCTGGCGCGAAAGGCGGTATCCAGACGAAGAAAAACAATACACTGACAAACAACGGCGGTGATAGCCAAGGTCGGTCTGCGAAACCTGCTCTCACTGTGAATACTGGTTCCCGGGGTGTTAAAGGGATGTCAGTGAGTTTCAAATCCCCGAGTACAGGAGATGCAGCAAATACGCCGTCGACTCGAAGCACAGACAACGAACTAGGTGGGGAGAATGAACCCTTCAACAATGAAAATGGGTCGTCAGGTTCTCCAGAGGCCTATAGGTTCAATCGTCGCGAATCATTCGTCCGGGATGACGTTTGGGCAAGCAGACCTCCGGTCGAGGGAATGATTGAACATCTAGATGATTTCTTCCCAGACGTTGATCTGGATGAACCGTATGTGGAAGGGAGCGTGATGTCTCCTCCAATGTCTCCAACCGGCCCTGGACCTACCATTAGCTTAGATACCGATAGCCAGGCATTGCGAAACAGAGTTGCTCATGGCACCCTTAATTCTATAATGTCCCAGGACAGCACAGACACTTTGGGCTCAGACGAATCCACGCTGAAGGCCAAAGGCACAATGAATAGCGTTGCACAACGAAATATTACTCGATCCCAAGGTGGCGGACTAGGCCGCATGAAATCAATCCGTGAAGTTGCAAAAGGCGCCCACCAGATTCACAGAAACCAGAGTATAACTGCTTCCAATGCTAAATCGAGCGCTCTTCTTCGCCGCAAGAGTACCAAGATGTTCGGCGCGAAAATTCTGCAGGTCAAACCCGGAAGTCGGCTGAGTGAGCATCCAATCCCGCTCCCACAGCACCCTGGGTCGCAAAATAAAGTACCTCAGAGACAAGCTACTTTCCGGATCATTAGAGGTCAACTTATTGGCAAGGGAACTTATGGTAGAGTCTATCTCGGCATCAATGCGGATAACGGCGAGATCTTGGCAGTGAAACAAGTCGAAGTCAGCCAAAAAGCTGCCGGCCATGACAAAGACAAAATGAAAGAAATGGTTTCTGCACTCAATCAAGAAATAGATACCATGCAACATCTCGAACATCCAAATATTGTCCAGTATCTTGGATGCGAGCGCGGCGAATTATCGATCTCCATCTATCTCGAATATATCCCTGGTGGATCCATCGGGAGCTGTCTTCGCAAGCACGGCAAGTTCGAAGAGAGCGTTGTCAAGTCTCTCACGCGCCAAGTTTTGAGCGGTCTGGCGTACCTTCATAATCAAGGCATTCTTCACCGCGACCTTAAAGCTGACAATATCCTCCTCGACCTTGATGGCACCTGCAAAATTTCAGATTTCGGCATCTCGAAGAAAACAGACAATATTTATGGAAATGATGTGACAAATTCAATGCAGGGCTCGGTATTCTGGATGGCGCCAGAGGTTGTACAATCGCAGGGTCAAGGCTACAGTGCGAAAGTTGACATTTGGTCCCTCGGCTGCGTAGTCCTGGAGATGTTCGCTGGCCGACGACCATGGAGCAAAGAGGAGGCGATCGGAGCCATTTTCAAGCTTGGAAGCTTGAACCAGGCGCCACCAATTCCTGACGATGTGTCTATGGCAATTACACTGGAAGCTCTCTCTTTCATGTATGATTGCTTCACGATGTGAGTTTCCATGCCCCACTTTCTTTTTCCTTGTTTTCCCTACTTTCCTTTTTTTTTTTCTGTTCTTTATTATTTTTTTTTTACGCTTGTAAATTCGCTTGCCGTTTCAACGCTAGTACAGAAGCTGACAATGGTATTTTCTTTTTCTTCAGCGACACATTCGAGCGCCCGACTGCAGATACTTTACTCTTTCAACATCCTTTCTGCAAAGCTGACCCGCACTACAATTTCCTGGACACGGAGCTGCATGGGAAAATTCGACATGTTCTGTAGATAATTTATTCACTGTCTCTTTGTTTGTATGCCTGCTAACTTTTTTATTTGCTCTCTTTATCATTTTCGGATAACTTCTGCCTAGCTTTTGTCACTTCACTTCATTTCATTTTCGTCATCATCATCATTATTTTCAGACTTTTGGAACTTTGACATACCCGCCCCGGCATTTCGCTTCGTCTTCTCTGGTTTTTTCTTCTTTTTTTCGTTTTGCTGCTCTGATATGCGAATGGAGGATATATGGAATTATATTATGTTAGGTTAACTACTGAGCGAAATTATATATACGCGACATGTGATGGTTGATAAAGAGCGCAGGGACCTGGGAGTTGTTTTTGGTTGTTTATGTGTTTTGGTTGTGGTTTTATTTATTGTTAGTATTCATTTCTGGTCATCGTTTCGTCGCATAAGAGATAAATTAATTATGTTCAGGGCCATATGTTATTTTTGAGAGTTAAAATTTTCATCCGCAATACTATATATATTCTATAATTGGCCAAACGCTGGAAAATGTCATGCATTGGGCAAACTAACAAAGTATACTTTAAACCTCTGTAATAGATATCTCATCTCCATCATGAACTCGCTGAGTATGTACAGCATAAATAATATGACGCCATCATTAACTCCCATTCCTGCTGGGGTTTCGATGCTCGCCGGGCGACGATACATCATCACAACCACGCCTCACATCGCCGTCGTCCTCTTCGTCACTTCCCTTAGCTGCCTCGCCATCCGAAGACTCTAGGCCCGCAACACCAACCCGGAAAACAGCCTCGCTCCACTCCGCAAAGGTATCGACATCCCATACCCCATCTTCCCGAGCCTTTCGGTTCATTTCCGCTGGCGAAAGTTTATTGTTATTAACCCCCCGTTTCCCCCCTTCTAGAGTCGACGTATAGCCATCGAAGAAATCGCTATAGGCCTGAATCACAGAATCTTGCACTGCGCCAACAAGCGTTTCCTTAGTCCTCGTATCCTCTAGATATTCATCCAGAATCCGTCGCAAATTGGGAACTTCCTTTTCGATCGCTTTGCAAGTAAATCGCAAGGCATTGTTGTATGACTCACTTCGGTTCGTGGATTTGGCTGGGGAGGCGAGTGAGGTGGTCATTGTCGACGAGAAGGAGTTGGTGAAGTCGTTGATTACTGTACGCAATCTGCCGTCCAGTTCGACTTTTGCGTCGAGCATGTTTTCTACGACACGCGGAAGCAGACCGCCGCCAACAAGCCGCATAAGATTTCGTGGGTTGAAGAGGCCGCCACGTTCTCGGAGCTCCCAAAACGTGTTAGTTACGCCGGAGAAGTCGAAGGATACGTCCGGGCTGACAAATTCGATGTCAAAAGCGACAATTTGCTGTTTGAGTAGGAGGAGATGTTTGATCAGGAATAGTTGGGCGTCTGCACGAGTGGCTTTTGTGGATATTTGGGTGCTTGCAGCGTGGAGGGAGAGTGTGGTTTGGTGGACTATTTGGTGCGCAAGGTCGTCAAAAACGGAAGACTAAAATGATCTGGTTAGCACGGAGTGGTACAAGATAGAAGTAGGGGTTTCTTTTCTTTTCTCTTTTCTTTTTTTTTACCGTTCAACATACATTCACGAGTCGATATATGCGGCTAAGCAACCAGACCGCTTTCCTCAAGGTCGGGTACCATCCTTCGAAAGCCGATCTAGAATCAAAGTCCCACCGCGAATCTTTTTCTTGAGGTGAATCGATATCCTCGTCAACGACCACTGGCGTCTTTGGGATTGGGGTGCTCGCTTCAGCAAAGGATGTCCTTCTGTTTGAGGCTGAGCTAGGCTTGTTATCATCTGATTCCGGTACTAAAACTTTTCGATTACGAGCCGGGTAATCAAGATCCTCCGGGCGCGGTTTATATTTCTCGATCTCATCTCGCAGTATTGCTTGCGCACGAAAGACGAGTCGGGTTTGCGCGTCCTCGAGTGCAGGTTGGATTAGGACAGAAAAGTCAAGCTGAGTCGGGTCAGCGAACTCTCCGTCATCTTCGGAGTCGAACAGATAACGTGTCTGCAGAAGAGAACAGAGCTGGCACAGTTTGATAAGTTTAGTTTCACGGATAATCCTCGGTCTCAAATGGTCGTAGAGCGGTTCGCAAACTGCCTCTAGGAAGTCGTAAAGGCCTTGCTGGCCATGAAACCACTGCCCCCAGAGCTCAAACTCATCGAGACAGATACCGCGAATATAACTTATGCTAGCCCGGGCAAAGGCGACAAGGTCTTTTGAGGTGCTCGGAGCCTGAGCTATATCATTCAGCCGCTTCCGCAGTACAGGTATTATCAATTTGCCTCTCGTAGCTGAAAAGCTAGTTTGAAGCTCATTGAGTAAACTTTGATACTCAGCTTCAGCTCCTTGTTCAGGGTCAACGGGTGGTACGGCTCTCTTTTGTATTTCTAATCCCATTTCCTTCAAGTCTGTCGCACCGACACGAAACTTTGCGTAGAGAAGGGCTGACATAGTGGTGTCGTTGAGCTGTCGGTCCGCTATTCTTTTCGCAACCCCTGAAGATATTTCCCGCAGGGTATACACGAAGTGACCACGTATTAACGTGAGAGCGCGGGTCAAAAGAAGACGGTAGCGAGACCTATACGTCTCTGATTCTTTTTGCTCGGGCTTCTGGGATTAGTATCAACATCAAAAATATGAGAAAATGGGGTATACACCCACATGAGTCTGCATATAATCCAAGCATTCGTCCAGCCGTTTCAACATGTCTGAGAAATCTTTTGTCCGAACTGAATTCCCTGCACCTGGCGCATTGAGTCTCCGTGAAACAGGGTCCAAAAAGTCGTAGAATTTTAAATTCTCTTGAATATCTTCTGCCAGTTTGGAACTGCGCATCTGTGCCGACAATAGCCCCTCACATTGCCGCCGGAAGGCCGAAGTTTGCACCTCCACAGATTTGAAGGATTCAGAGAGACTAGACAAGAGATCTAGGTAGATGTAGTATCGGTTAAAAGAGAATCGAGATGCGATTTTGACGTTTGTAGTTCATCCAGACATGATCTGTTCAAGATGATAGTGTATTTATTAGCCCTTCTGTCGTCACAAAGCAGGGACGCAGGGAAAGCGGATTTCAATACTGATATTCTTCATAGCTAGCCTCCAGCAAATCACTCCCGATGGAGCCATACCATTGAGCAAATTCAACCTCATTTTTGATTTCCTTCATCGTGACCCCAGTCGCATCGCCAATCTCCAAAGCTGTAGGAGAAGCTGGGCTGGGATGGCGCAGTTGATTCTCAGGTTGTAACGCCATCATGGGGCATAATTATTGAAATGACGATCAAAAACTAAGCCATCAAATTTCCATTACCCCGTGCATTGGATGGATTTTAAAATCCAGGCAGCCCGTGATATCACAGAGGATACTAGTAGAAGCAGTAGTAGCAGCCCTTGGATCCCGACCTGCCGGTTGCGCCTCACCCACCGAGAGCATTGATTCTGCCGCGTCCGCCCGCCAACACTAAACTAAAGTGAGATGAGTAAGCAAGCTCCAGTAACTACTTACCTACCATGTACACTGTCGTACCACAGTTATATAGGTGGTGATCATGATTCCATTTGGGATTTGTGAAGCTGATCAAACTGAAGTCATCGCTCGATGGACGGGACAGCATCATTAAAATACGCATAATGATGTTTGCTAGAGGGAGTAAGCGACTTGCCCCACAGCGCTCCTTGGCCCTCCCCAAAAGATCGCGTTACTCTACCCCTCGATTACACAGCTATTCCACCTCCCAACCTCCCAAACCAGCAAAAGAATCTCCTGGGCCACAACGTATTCTTCCTTACATCGCCGTGGCAGGATTAACTGCGGCGATATCTTTGGGATATTACTACACTAGGGATAAGCCGGAAAGTTTGGGAGAAGCATCCCAATATCTACGCCCAGAACTCACTGTTCAGGAGGCCAAAACCAGTAAGCATTTGTCGAAGGAGGAAAATCGGGAGTCACTAAGTTCCCAGCATGTCCAGGTGAAGAGAAGTTGGGAGCGCCCGGGCCTGTATGCGTGGGGGTCGAATACAGGATTAGTTGCAAATCCTGACTCGAATGAATTTGTCGTCAAGACTCCAAGGAGAATATCGTATTTTGATGGCATGGTGCTGCGTGATGTCAAACTCGATCAGAATTTTGGCGCTGCCATAACGGAAAGCGGGGATTTGATCCAATGGGGCAAAGGCTATTCGAAAACAGATTACAAACCAACGAAGACACTCAAGGGCAAAGACCTAGTGTCGTTATGCATTTCGGCAGACAGAATCATTGCGCTGTCCTCTGGAGGAAATGTTTATTCACTCCCCGTATCGAAATACGACCAAGAGAATGGTCCGAAACCTTTCGAAAGTTCCTGGATTCCCTTATGGCGAACCCGCGCTGAATTAAGTTACCGCCCTCTTCAACCACAGCTTGGGTTGGGCGAAAAAATCACAGCGATCAGTAGCGGCCTTGAACATGTGCTTTTATTAACTAATTCTGGCCGCTTATTTTCTGCTGCCGTTGGCTCGGAACATTTTCCTTCCCGTGGCCAGCTCGGCATTCCAGGTCTGACGTGGAGCAACCGGCCTAAAGGACCATTTGATTCGTGCCATGAAGTTAACTCATTGCGGGGGGTCCATATTACAAATATCGCGACTGGAGATTGTCATTCCCTGGCGCTCGATAAAGCCGGGCGGGTATTCGTGTTTGGCGACAATACTTGTGGTCAGCTGGGACTGGACACCAATATCGGCTCTCCCTGCATTGACAGCCCACAAATTCTTCCACTCGACGCTCTTTACCCCATTGATGTCTACGAGGTAAAAGCATCTGGTATTGCTGCCGGAGGTACAAATAGCTTTTTTACTGTCAACACCAAGAGAATCCTTAGCCCGATGGAGATTCCAACTACTGTTAGGGACCTTGGACGTGTAACTTCTGATGTTTGGAGCTGCGGTAAAGGGTTATATGGTGCCCTTGGGACCGGGAAGTGGACTCACGTCCAAAGCAAGCCTACAAAAGTGAAGGCGCTTAGTGGTTTATTTGAGTATAGTGATATTGCGCAGAAGGTTGTCGGGATTGGTATAAACCGTATTTCCGTAGGGGCGACCCATGCCGCCGCTGTTCTGGGTAACTTGACCAATGTTTCAGCGTCGAAAGACGGATCTCAAACGGACACCAATTGGGGCGCAGACGTTTTCTGGTGGGGAGGAAATGAATTTTACCAACTGGGCACAGGGAAAAGAAATAACATTGCGTCCCCAACGCACATCCACCCTCCCGCCGATGTTGTTACCCACGAAGGCCAGCGGGAGGAGAGCCGATTCCAAATCACTCCTCGCCGCACTGTAACATTGGACGGGAGGAAAGTGAACTTGGAGCAGCGAGTCGAGTGTGGGAGATATGTAACTGCAGTATATTCTGGGGTTTGATATATTTTGCTGTCTCGCTCTATGTAATTGCTGTAGCTGTTATAAGGATGTAAATAGCGTAATAGTAGTTACTACAGCAGCTACCGCCTATTGTTATATTAATTATTTTAAAGTCTATTAATTCCTTTATATTGAAGTAATAATAATAACTTGAACTGAAGCAGGAAAATCTGTCTAGCGACCTGCTAAGGCTGTGAGAGATGATAACGTAAGCTATGGGGCAAGAGCTTGGACCACCGCAAATCAACTTAGTTGAGAAAAAAAATTATTGGTCGAGCGCAGAACTACAGCCAGGATGCTGCTGGTGGTTTTTACCCTTGTTTCGCTGGTAGAGTTCCCCAATTCCTTCAGTGTATTTGTTTAATCCGGAACCCGTACGAGCGAAGATTTTTGCTATGCCTCGAGAAAGGCAAAAGCGAGGCCGGAGGGCGGAGGCCAAACGAAAGCGCGACGATGAAGCGGCAGATCTCACAACCTGTTCTAAACGGCAAAAACCCTCAGATGGCTATAACAACTCCAATCCTTCGTATAACCAAGAAGAAATTGGCGATGACTATATTCCACTCGAGGGAGAGCCAGCGGGCTCCATGGACACACCCTTCTATGGCCTTCTCGACCCAGAGGAACAGGAATATTTCTCTCACGCGAGCGGCCTCCTAGAACTTAATAACTTTGAGACGGAGGAAGAAAAAAGCATTTTCATACAACGGGTATATGAAGAGGCTGATGGGAAAGAGCTGAAAATTGCCTGCAGCCAGTCATGTTCGAGATTGATGGAGAAATTAATTTCGGCCTCGACGGTTAGTCAGATTAAACACCTGTTCAGCAAGTTTATCGGTCATTTCCTCAATCTCGTCCAACACCGATTCGCCAGCCACTGTTGCGAGTGTTTGTTCCTTCGTGCTGCACTGCATGTACCGTCGGAGACAAAAAAGGAGCCCGCAAAAAACGACGACAATGATGACGAGAGTTCGGGAGTGAACTTGCGGCTGGAAGATCTGTTCCTGACCGCAATTTCTGAGCTGGAGGGAAATTGGGGCTATTTGTTAACAGAAAAGTTCGCATCACATACGATAAGGGTACTTCTGTTGATACTGGCTGGGGAACGACTAGACAACCCGTCCAATGCCGCCGTCATCGCGAGTCGCAAAAAGGAGAACTTAGCTAGAACTAAAATGACTCCCCAACCAGATCGGCCAATGCAAGAGAGGCGAGCTGTTCCTCACTCTTTCGGTGATGCTTTGAAGAAAATGATGAAGGATCTGGTTACTGGGCTTGATAATACATATCTACGAGCTCTGGCAACTCATCCTGTCGGAAATCCTGTTCTTCAGGTCTTACTCTCGGTCGAGCTCACCCATATGGGAAAATCAAAAGCCAAGGACCCCGATTCGGTTTTACGGAGACTTATCCCAGATGAGAACCTGGAGGAAGGGAGTGAAAGCGCAGTATTCATAAACGGCCTCTTTTATGACCCAGTTGGCTCACGGTTGCTGGAAACAATAGTTCAACATGCTCCAGGCAAACTTTTCAAGACATTCTACAAAAGCCTCGTTCGGGAACGCATTGGATCGTTATCTAGGAACGAGATTGCTGGTCATGTAGTGGTTCGGATTTTGGAAAGGTTGAGCAAAGAAGATCTGAAAAGTTCCTTGGATATGATTCTACCAGAAATTCCATCTCTAGTGGAACGTTCAAGGCTCACCGTCATAAAGGCCTTGATTGAACGAGGCGTTGTCCGAGGAGTAGATCTGGAGCCTCTTGCGGATACACTTTTGTCATCCTATGGGTTAAACCCCGTTTTGAGGATTAACAACATCCTGAAACTCCAACCCCCTAAGGAAGAAAACGGCGATACTAAACTATCCTCCAAATATTCTTCTCCTGAACAATTGCATGGTTCTCTCCTTGCCCAAGCAATGCTTAAATCCCCCGGCCCACTTAGCGAACTGATATATTCGAGTCTTCTCACAGTTACGCCAGAGATTTTAATTGCCATTGCTAAAGACCCAGTTGCATCACATGTTCTCCAAGATGCATTGACACTCCCAACTTCCACCGCTCAGTTCCGCCGTCAAATAACCTCGAGATTCTCAGGAAAAATGGTTGAGCTCGCTTTGGATTCTAGCGGATCGCATGTTGCCGATGCGCTGTGGCCGGCAACAAAGGATCTACTATTTATTAAGCAACGGTTCGCTGAAGAGCTGGCAGCAAGCGAGCTGACCCTTCGAGATTCGTTTGTCGGACGAGCTGTATGGAGGAATTGGTCGATGGATTTGTATAAGAGGAGAAGAGGCAATTGGATTTCAGTAGCGAAAGGATTGGAGGATAACTCGGAGTCAAAACCGAGTAAACCAGAAGATCACCGACGACAGCAGAAATCAAAGCTTGATTTGGCAAGAGCTCGATTTGCTGCGAGGTCGGATGGGCCAAAAGAATCACCAAAAAGGATACCTTCAACCTCTTAGAACCTTGAGATATTTATCAGATCCTCTAAGATTTTACGATTGTTTTTCTCTGTAGTTTTTCCAAATTCGTTCCCCACTCTGCATCCATGGATCGAAGTAATAAGTTGACGTAATGATTTAATTAAGTGGCCCATTAGCAGTAAACTTTATCGTGGGAAAATACAAAAATAAGCCCGCAAGCCGTTATTAAGTAAATAAGTTGTCTAAATAGCCAGCTTTCACCAACTCTTTTATTGTCCGTTTCGACCCACAATCAAGAGGGCTAGAATTCATAGAGGAAGCCATTATTGCGTACGGAGTACATTCCGGCTAATCATGTCTTTGAATTGCCCCAAGACGACTTCAGGAGAGCGATGCTTAGAGAGGAGCGAGGAGGTCCGAAATGTGAGCCTATCAATCTAATCAAGACAATGACTCGTTTCAGACGTGCTCTAAATCCATATCATGACGCAGTTAGCTGATTCGTCAAATACTTTCAATGTACTACTAGTTAATAAATGTCGTCCAAGAGCGCCTCATAACTTTTATCCGGTCCGCTGATCAAGATGATTTCAACCTTACAAAATCTGGAGACGGCTCAACACACTGTTCAGCATTGGTACAGCCCATGAGACCAGAGGAGCTGCAAGCCGCTCTGAATCTCCAAATTCCCTCATCCGGCGAGGGTCAAAACGGTTTCCTTCGAATTCTCGACCAAGTGCTGCAGTACTCGGTCAACACATGGCACCAAGGTTTTCTGGACAAGTTGTATGCATCGACCAACGCTCCTGGTGTCGCAGCTGAATTGATCCTCGCTGTACTGAATACGAATGTTCATGTGTATCCGGTGTCACCCGCTCTTACAGTCATTGAGAAATATACTACAAAACAACTGGCGTCACTTTTTGGCTTGGATGGGCCGAAGGCGGGAGGGATATCGGTTCAAGGAGGTTCAGCTTCTAATGCCACCTCTATCGTCATCGCTAGAAATACTCTGTTCCCAGAAACCAAGAAAGACGGCTGTAGCGGGTACAAGTTTGTTATATTTACTAGCGCCCACGGCCATTATTCTATAGAAAAGGCAGCCCAGATGCTTGGATTCGGAAGCAGTGCTGTTTGGTCTGTGCCAGTTGATGGGAAAGGTCGAATGATTGCCAAATCTCTGGAAGATCTTGTGGTGAAAGCAAAGAACGAGGGCTGGACGCCGTTTTATGTTAACGCAACTGCTGGGACGACAGTTCTCGGATCATTTGACCCCTTGGAAAAGATTGCACCCATTTGTCAGAAACACAACCTCTGGCTTCACGTTGACGGTTCCTTGGGAGGCTCATTTGCATTCTCTAGAAAGCAAAGAGTGAAACTTGCAGGCGCCCATCTGGTAGATAGTATCACCATTAACCCACACAAAATTCTGGGCGTGCCAGTGACTTGTTCATTCCTGCTTGGAGCAGACATGACCAAATTCCACCGTGCGAATACGCTTCCAGCGGGTTATCTGTTCCATAACGATTATTCAGCTGCTACCATGAATGGAAACAGTAACCATTGCGACCTGGACTCCGATTTACCTGAAGTGTGGGATCTTGGTGATCTGACATTGCAGTGTGGCCGTCGTGCCGATCCACTCAAACTTTTTCTGAGCTGGACTTACTACGGTACGGAGGGGTATGAGCGTCAAATCGATGCCGCCTGTGATCTGGCCGCATACTTAGCCAGTGCCATATCTGATTGCCCGAACCTGCTCCTGATCAGCGAAAACCCACCCCCTTGTCTCCAAGTTTGTTTCTTCTATGCTCCCAACAAACAGCCCGTCTTCCGCCGGGGTCAGGAAATTGAGGGTAGACAGGTTGAAGAGGAAGAACGAGGAAGGCGAAATAGTAAGATAACTGAAGAAGTTACTAAAAGACTAGTCAGACGTGGATTCATGATTGACTTCGCGCCACCAGCTAAAGATGACCCGTCAGCTGGCGATGGGAAGTTTTTCAGGTGCGTGGTAAATCTACAGACGAGGAAAGAGACTATCCACGCCTTGCTGGATGCTATTTTGGCTGTTGCGTCGGAGACTGTGACCACGTGAGTGTGGCCGTGGGACCGGTTGTACTGTACATCATCGGAACCTCACTTGGGCGGGTTGTTTTCTTCTTTTTCACTGTTTTCTTTTTTTTCTTCTTTTTTCTTCTTCTTTTCTTATATAACAGGGAAAAGTGTTCGTTGAACATAGATTAGATACTTGTTTATAGAAAATGGGTTTAAGGAGTGGATTCCATTCCGATGATCACGATATAGATACTAAATATATTTTTTGTTGAAAAAGGCCATATTGTACTGTTCTGTACTGAGAGATCTGAGCTTTTAGTGCTAGGAGATTGTTGTGAAATCGAAATCGGTGTATTCCATGCTCGAATGTGGCCAGGTAAATATAGGTAGAAATTCATTTCTCAAAGAGTAGTATGTAAATTTGTGGATGCTTTAGAAGCCGCCTGCGGGATTTATGCAACAGATACAACCTAGAGGCGAGTGGATTTGGCCTGAATCATTCTGAACTTCGCACTTCCACTCTTCGCTCCAACACCGCCCTCGCCTCCGCCTCCGACAAAGTTTCAATGTTCAATTCGACCAACAAGGACCTTGCACTTTCGTTATTCGCAAAGATTCTCTTTTCAACCTCCCACAGTGACAAGTCCGGTGTTTGGTCCCCGCCGCCAGTAGATGTTTCGTTGGCCTCTCGTGCGGGTTTGATTTTTAAATTTAGTAGCAGCAACGCGTCCTTGAGTTTTTGCATCACGTATCTGGATTCCATTCCGTTTCCTGTGGCCATATCGACAACTTTACAGATATTATCGACGTCACAAGCAAGTTGGGATGCTCCAGTTGTCGAAAATGTATTCCGCATCAACACATTGTCCCATATATATGTTTGTATAGAAAGGAGGACTTGGCGGGTGATTCTCCGGAGTGGAGCCATCGCTAGCAGTCGATGGAGGAACGATATCTCGGCTGGGAGAACTCTGAGAACTGCGGCCAATTCAATAGATGAGTTTGGTAATTGGCCGCTGGTACCTGTTGGAGCTGCAAGCGAAGCCCACGTAGAGATCCGCGAGTATGGGCGTAGCGCTGACTGGGAACTTGATATCATAGTTGATATTATAATTGACTCGGACCTCGTTTTTAACCCACGATAAGCGGACGCCGTTTCGTCAAAAAGAGCTCCTTCGGTAGCGATTGTTCCGCTCTCAATGTTGTTGGTCACTACTGACGAAGTACGAGCGGCAACATCAGAAACACTCATCGGTCCCGCCACGGGTCGTCCCGTACGGCTGTTTTGCTTGACACGCTCTTGAAGTTCAGACCATAGCTCCAAAAAAAATACATCGTCACTCCAATCCTGCATTTTCTGTTCCATATATTCTGCGCTACCATATACCCTACAAAGTCGCTCTAGCCCTGCCACACCTTCTAAACTAGCATCCGCAGCTGCTGATCCTTGGACTGTGCGGCCAATTGTGGAGGTCATCGCAAGATATGCCTCAAGGCCCGATCTCAGCCTTTCATGAAATTGATCGAAAATAGTGATTTGGATGTCAATGAGAAACCGCAATTTCTGACTGAAGGACGCTAAAGGCCGGTACCGTTCCGTGATTGTTTCAAGAAGATCATTGACCCTAATGGCAGCCTTGGTCGGCTTTGTGGCAGACGGTTGAACGCCATCATAGTCTATTTCACCACTGTCAGCACTTTCAATGATATCCCGATAGCGTGATAATGCGAAATCCTTCTCCACTTTTAGCCAATGGTTGAACCAATCTTGCTTGACAAGAGCCTCCCACGTTAAGCCTTTCCAAGTCTCTGAAGAATACTGGCCCTCGGAGTAGTCCCACACTTCCCGGATTTCAGTATCAAAACTCATTAACTCATGGATAAAGTGGCTAAGCAGCTGGGGATGGTCGGCTATTTTAGGGAGAACGGAGCCCATCTTTTGGCGCACCATCGGGAAAAGGGAGGTAATGAAGGATGACACTGCATCAGTGTATGCCCATCGGATATTGGGGTCGACAAATTCAGCTCGTCTATCAAGTATCGGCTGAAGATATGAAGCGAAGTATCCGCTATGTGTGCTGATGAGGTCGATAATGTGGGACAAAAAGTACTCAGGCTGAAAGAGTTAGGGCCTGTGCCACATCGGATAAATCTTTTATGATGATACGTACCTTGTCTAATCTATTTGTCGACCTATCACCACTAAAGTGGTACTTGAATCGAAGTTCAAGGGGGCGGGCCATCACCTCGAGAGGGAGAAGCACAGGAGGTTCCCATCGTGCAGTAGACTCAGGGTTAGACGAAAGGGCACAATTTTCAAGTTCTCTGAAAGACATAGAAGCTTAGAATGAATAGTTTCCATAACTTGGCACAACAGTATTACATACGGTTCTTGTAGCTCGAGTAGTAGTTCAACTGCGTCCGTCCACTCATTGATCAGGTCATCGGAAACATTGAGGTCCTTCCCCGGCCATTTCATTTTGGTTAGAATTTTTTCTAAGTTTCCTTCAAATACTTTGGCCATTTTATCTCGCAGGCAATTCGCTATTTGCGAAGTATAATCGACCAGATGAGGTGCAGCTCCTTCTGCTCTAGCTTGGGCTAATTTTAGGCTAGATGAGAGGTTTTGTAATCGTGTATAAGGATGAAGCGCTCGGCGAGGAGATGTCGCAAGTATCTTCAGCGTTTCCTTGCTACAATACTTTAAGTAAAGGCGGTAAATTAAGATCATAAAGCTTCATTTGACCAACCTAAGATCGTCCACTTCACCCAGAGTGTTCATGTAGCCTTTTGCAATTTCCAATCTGCGAAGACGTTCCATGCTGATATCGAATGCTTTAGCTGCTTGCTCACTGGTATCTGACTGGGTCACAATAATAAGTCGCTCATCCAATTCCTGCTGCTGCTGTTTGAATGCCTCTGCCTGTCTGCGCACACTTTCGCTGTGTTCCCTTGACGTTTTTGAGGCACGGGCGAGGATATTTTTCGCTTCATGAAGCTGCGAAGTGTTAATGTGGCGTTGATCGAAAATGCCATAGAGTTAAGAGGTCCTTACCTGTTTTCTTTGAAGTTCCTGTTGGTTCTGTAGGCTGTGGAGGATGGCATCCAAGTTGCGTAAGTCTTGACTGGTCTGGATCATATCATTCAAATAATCCTCGACCCGGGCTGCCTCCCGCGAGTCACGCCGTATCTGTTCTTTCGCCATGCCCACAATCTGAATTGATAGCAAGAAGTGGGATATTTTAAAGTTGAACAGTTGGTAGTTCTGAATCAAAACTTGAACGCAGGAGCTCCAAGTGGCCAGGAACAGCGCTTGGACCACCTCTGGACATGTCCCACGTGGCTCTGATCAAGACTTCCAACGAACCTCCCATTCCATTGTATCTCCGCCCTTCACCTGTTTTCCTTATGGAGACTAGACATGCCTAGTCCCGCTAAGAAGCGCAAGATAAATGATGCTGGATCTGCGCCTCAACAGATTCGTGGAATCAAATCATTCTTTCAAAGTCAAAACGCCGCTGCGACATCACCGACCCCTACTACTCAACCCGATGCTGAGGCCTTGTTGACGGACGAAGAGCTCGCTCGCAAATTGCAGGCAGAATGGAATGAACAAGCCGAATCAGATCCTCAGAGCTCCAGCGCACCTAAAGTTGCTCTGGATTCCATTGTACAAGGAGCCACACCTGGAAATCGAGAACAGCAATCTAGCCAAAAGCCCCCGCTGTCTACTCCGCAGTCCTCTGATCGACCTAAAAACAATACTAATAATACGAAAAGTGTGTTATCATTACAAACCTCTTCTAACGATGAGGATACTATTTCGCAGTCGATACCGTTTGATCAGAGCCCTCTGACTTTTGATCCATCGGACTACGTTCAGCAACTACGGTCACATTGGGCTGTTGATGGAGGACAGGCACCGTACGCTATTTTGACCAGAGCATTTGTCCTTGTCAGCAGCACTCAAAGCCGAATAAAGATAGTTGAAACCTTGGTTAACTTCTTGAGGATAGTCATTGAAGCCGATCCAGAGAGCCTGGTTCCCGCGGTGTGGCTCGCAACAAACTCCATTGCTCCTCCTTACGTTCCATTGGAGTTGGGATTGGGCGGGTCTGCTATATCCAAGGCCTTAAAAAATGCGTATGGATTAAACAACCAAGGATTGAAAATTCTATATGATAAGCATGGCGATGCTGGGGATGTCGCCTTTGAGGCCAAAAAAAGGCAAACATTTACATTAAGGAAGCCAAAGCCCTTATCGATAAGAGGGGTCTTCGAATCGCTCTTGAAAATTTCCAGAAGCAAAGGCCCAGGAAGCCAGGAGGCCAAACAACGAATAGTTGAGAAGCTTCTCCAGGATACACGAGGTGCAGAGGAGAGCAGATACATTGTGCGAACGCTTGTGCAACATCTTCGCATTGGAGCGGTCAAAACAACCATGCTTACTGCTTTAGCTAGGGCATTCCTGTACTCTAGGCCTGCTACGAGCAACTTTTCTGTATATAATCGAACGGATCTCTCAAAGCTTAAAAAGGAAGAAATCGCAAGTATCTACAGTAGGGCCGAGGAGATTGTGAAGGCTTGTTACGCTCGACGGCCCAATTACGACGATTTGGTACCATGCCTTTTGGAAATCGGAATATCTGATGAACTTATTGTGAGATGTGGGCTCACCCTCCATATTCCCCTACGTCCAATGTTAGGAAGCATCACGAGGGACCTCACCCAAATGCTCACCAAGCTCCATGGAAGAGCATTCACCTGTGAATATAAGTATGACGGCCAGCGGGCTCAGGTCCACTGCGATTCTTCTGGCACAGTATCTATTTTTTCTCGACATCTCGAGCTTATGACGGACAAATATCCTGACTTGGTAGCGCTTATCCCCAAAATTCGAGGTGAAGGTGTATCGAGCTTTATTTTGGAAGGAGAAATTGTTGCGGTAAACCAAACCACTGGAGAGTTATTGGCGTTCCAGACGCTTACCAACCGTGCGAAAAAGAATGTGGGTATCGATAGCATTAAAATTAGCGTATGCTTGTTCGCTTTTGATCTCATGTTTTTGAATGGTGAGCCGTTACTCGAGAGACCACTTCGTGAGAGACGAGAGCTTCTTCGAGGCCTGTTCGTCGAGGTCCCACATCATTTCACGTGGGTGAAAAATATCGACGCGACTTCGTCTGATTCAGAAGCAGTGCTGGGATTTTTTAAGGATGCTACTGATGCTAAATGTGAAGGACTCATGGTTAAGCTCCTTGATGACGATGCTGTTCCACCTGAATTATCCAAGGAAGAGTCAGCTGCGGAAGCAGTTCCCACTAACGTACTACCAACGCTTGCCTCTGTTGAACCGAATGGTAACGCCAAAAGTAGGGTTAGGCGCTCGCTCCTATCAACTTATGAGCCCGATAAGCGACTCGAATCGTGGCTCAAAGTGAAAAAGGATTACAATGCTGCATCTGATACGTTGGATTTAATTCCCATTGCTGCTTGGCATGGGCAAGGCCGGAAAGCTAAATGGTGGTCTCCTATCCTTCTTGCTGTTCGCAATTCCGAAACCGGCCTGCTTGAGGCGGTTACAAAGTGCATATCTGGTTTCACGGACAAGTTCTATCAATCTAACAAAGAGAAGTATGCTGAGGGGAGCAATAATATAATTTCGAGGCCGAACTACGTGGAATATAGAAATGACCCAGAAGTATGGTTTGAACCACAGGAAGTCTGGGAGGTGGCATTTGCAGATATTACACTCAGCCCTACGTATACTGCGGCAATTGGGTTGGTTAGTGAAGAGCGTGGGCTCAGCCTTCGCTTTCCGAGATTCATCAGGGTCCGCGAGGATAAGGGCATTGAAGAAGCAAGTAGCTCCGAATACCTTGCTAGCCTATGGAAGAAACAAACGGAACGATTTCAGGAAGAAGGAACAATAATAAAACCAGAAGCGGAAACTGGCAATTTCAGCTCAGACAATGGGTGAGCTGTCAAAATGACAAAGGGGTGAACTTGGGATTGTAGTGTACATCTGCTTTGCAGGCTCAATTCATGTGGATGCCATTTTTGTCTTAATACAATGTCATTATTATCAAGTAGACAGCGAGTTTCCACAGCCCAGTTGTATGTTTTCCCTTAGTTGCATTTCGCTCGTCATTGCATCGAACAACATTAATTGTGGTCCCAATACGAGACAATACGTCATACAAAATGAAACGCACCAATATCAGTATCAATCCCCAACTCATCTTTGGTAAATCATCATCATGTATGTACAGCAGAGGGTCCATGGATTAAGTTGGCCCTATGATCAGTTGACACCAAAGGTTATTGTGCAAGTTCATGAGGCATGTTAACTTTCTGTTTGGCATCAAGCTTTACCTGTGACGACAGCGTCGAGCTACTATTTGCCTCACTCCCCGACCCCCGCTCGATAAGAAGGCTGAGGTAACCCTGATGCTCTCTCTTGTCGACTCGTACCTATTAGTGTCCTCCACTTCGATCAATACAAGTTAAACAAGATGCATGATCTCCCACGGAAGGCTTTGATTGCTGTGAGCAGCGCCCATCCCCCATTCTACCTAGATGGGAAGAAAACAGGGCTCTCATTCCCAGAGGCTTTGCACCCGTTCGACGAACTAGTGGAAGCAGGCTTCGATGTCGATATCGCCTCAGAGACAGGCACATTTGCCTATGATGCCCATTCGTTAGATTCGCACAACCTATCTCATGAAGATCAGCGGATCCTCCAAAGCTTCGATTACCCCTTCCATCACAAGATCAAAAACCAGATATTCAGAGCTGGTGATTTGGCCGCACACGAGTACGGACTTTTCTTCGCGGCTGGGGGCCACGGCGCGATGTACGACTTCCCTCACGCTCGCCATTTGCAGGCCATCGCGGAAGATGTTTACAACAGCGGCGGTGTGATTGCTGCCGTTGACCAAGGCCCTGTTATTTTCGCGGGCATCCGTTCTCCAGATGGTGAACTACTCCTTAAGGAAAAAGAGTTTACGGGTTTCCCGACGAAGGGTGAGGTTGAGCTGAAGGTCATAGATAAGATCAGAGAAGACAACCTGAGAACGGTAGAGGAGGTTGCCCAAACCGTCAATGCTCACTACCTGCCACCTGCAAACAATTTCGATAACTTCAGCCATATCGATTCAAGGATTGTTACTGGAGCAAATGCCATGAGCACTACAAGTACTGCGAAGAATGCTATCAAAGTATTTGAGGGCGCTGTTGGCGATTTTTAATCAGTTTCGTGGAATTTCCACAAAATGTAAAAAAAAGCACATAATTGCATTGAAGGACTGGACTGTATGTTAACACTTAAATGGGGAGGATATGAACAAAAGTGGAACAATATTACCTCTTTTATCTATCATCGCCGTTGAATCATTTATGGAGATCCAAGGCCCAGTCATTCCCCTCCAGTCTCGCATCCCATTCTCAAATGATGAAATTGGCCTGCTTTAAAAAGATACTGAGACTTGGCCAAAACAGCTCACAGATGAACATGATAATTTCAGGTGTTCTTCATTGAACGCTAACTCCCAATATTACAATACATTCTTAAACGCACTTGAATAAAACCCTCAATAGTGCGCAAGAATTTGTAAGGAGCTCATTGACTGTTCACACCCGCCAGTGGCTGCCTCTTCAACCAGCTGTTTGCTGAGCATCGTTTGGTTGTTTCTTGGTGGACTCAGGGCAATTGCCCGAATTTGGTTCTTTGTCATGTTTCATACCTCTGCAAAGGGTCATAAACTCCCTCCAAATTATTGAATGTAACACGGCATACAGAAGAAAGTCGGGAGGGTTTGAGAGAGAGGGATATATGTATGATCATGGGCCAGACGTTGGGGGTTGAGAGATGAGAGACAGAAACATCATGGCGAGTAAACAGTTAGAAACTTGCCCTGGTGGTGGAACAGGCATTCGATTGCAAGAGCGGGAAACCAGCTGTGCATTGGTGGGGTTGTCATGTGGCACACTCTTATATAGGAGCCATGCGGGGAGCATCCCCTGTGTGGATTGGATAATTAGTTTCTGTTTGCCTTCGGATCCTTGAAATGTAAATTTATAATGCTTGGAACTCTCTCAGGAAAAATGATGCATGTGGCTATTACTCTCCTTAGAGATGGCTGCTTTTTAAGTCAGCCACATCCTTGAGCAATCTGGCTGTTGCCCTTTTTAAGGCATATTTCTGTTCGCGCTGTAGAAGGAAAAGAAGGTAGTGTGCGAAATATGGTTGGACTGATTTTGAGTAACCACTATACGCGCCTCCAAATTAAACAAGAAATACACACCCAACCCTAACTTTCAGGTTAAATACCGACATATAGCTGACTCGGGCTTCCTGTGATTAGATTTTTATTTTGGTTCCACAAATTCCCAATCCTCTGTGAAGGACCCGTACACAATGTCTGGATGTCGATCCCTGAATATGTTTTCATACTTCGATACAAACGATTCGGGATTTTTCGCCTGGCGAAAGTAGTCTGAAATCACAATCTTGATAGAATCATCGTTCCACATTGTCTTCATCCAAAGTATTGCTTCAGGAGCTGCGGTTGTTAGAGGCAAGTTGTAAGTTCGAAATCGCTTAAAAGGAGGTTATACGCCATAGTAATTAGTAATTCAGAACAAATTTGTTCGCTTGTGGCCGGATTTTAAGAGTGCGTTCCAAAGTTCCAACAGCGGCTTGCTGGTGAGATCCCAGGAAATTTTGACTTGGGGGATTGATAGTGACTTACCCATAAGACAGGCCAATAAAACGAATCCGCAATCCCAAAGTTGCCGAACAAAAACCCATTATCCACTTCTCCCAAGGCCTTCAACCGCTCTATCGTCTTCCTCCTTGCATCAGCCCAAATCACCAGGATCCTCTGTATCTCCTGCCTTGCCTCCTCAGACACTGGAATATTCCCCGTATATCTTCCTATGAAGTTGGAATGATAGGTGCCTCTAATCGCAAGGAAGCCAGAATGCATCTGAGCAACCGCACTTCTTGCCAGAGAGCGGAGGTAACGGTCTTTTGGCCATAGTGGTAGGTCCAGGTGAGACTCAGCTAGGAATTCACAAATGGCGAGGCTGTCCGTGATCTGCGTGTTTACGGACAAGGAACGAGCAGTGAGGGCGGGCACGAGGCCAGAATCAGAATGTTCCTTGACCTTTTCACGTTTTGGTTCGTTAGTAGAGAGGCCCGGGATAGTGACAGACGATATCTCTCACTTCAGAGAGCTTAACAATGGTTTTCTCGTATGGAATCTCGTAATACTCCAAGAGAGTTTCCACACGCGCTGTCCAGCCTGCAGATATAGATTAAGCATTCAATGTAGATAGAGGTTTGTCCTCGGAGGGTGAAGGATAATAAATGGGGCCTAGGAAATAAAGTTTCATACTGGAATATCGTGTGAAGGATCCAAGGAGACGGTATTCTGGCTCTTCTTTCTGAGCAGCCATGTTTAACATTGAGCTGGCTATCAATCCGCTCCTTGTCCGGCTTATTTGCTATTCACTCAAATGGATGTTCGTAAGGAGCGATCAAATCGAATATTTTTGGAAATTTAATAATCCACCAGATCGCTTTTTCTGTCTTCATACATCCTTTTAGTTGACTCAAGTGAAGCTGACTCCTACCCCAAATATAGTAGTAATTATTAAGCGACGCCCTATGATCAGCTCGCCGCCAGACTTCTATCCCCGCATCGCAGTACCAATTAAACTTGCTTTCGGGTATCGAGAAGGTGCTCTAAATACGGAGTACTTCGAACTCCGTACCCTGTACCTCTTCTCTCTTGTTCGGTTCGCAAGCTGAATGGTATGAGATCATCAGTGTCCAATACCCCTCTCTTCCCTGGTGGCTTTGGTAAGGTGGAGTGTTTTGGCGGGCTTGGCGGGCCAATGGAGTTGGAAGGGTTCTCAATCCAACTTGAAGTTGTGAACGAAGACTTCATAATTATTCAAATATTCATATTCATAGATAAAATATTTATTGGTGCAACAATCAAATGAATGAAGAAGAAGAACCTTCCAATAGCAACAATAGGTCAAAATCCAAAAACAGAAAAAAACCTCGATTTTACGGAGTATGGGAATAAAAATAAGAAGTCCCAGCGTGGGGAAATACCCGCAGCCAATAAACACACTCCATAGTTATGCGCTAATACAAAACAATCCTAGTCACTGTAGACCATTTCCTAAAGCGGTAATAAAGCTGTCGCGAAATGGACACCAAAGACACGCGTTGTTTTTCGCGTTTCAGTATTGGTCTGGATTTGTGATGAACAACAACGCGAAAAATTCGCCACACGATTGCATTAATTTTTTAATAGGCACTGTCATCCAATGTTGGTAGAATGAAAAGAATTCATCATGTTTTGCGCTGTTGGTTTTCTTAATTAGACTCAAGAGTGCCCCTTTGACCTGGTCTGGTAGTGGTATTAAAGGTATGTTGTGAGATTGAGGTAAATAAGCACGGGGATATGTACTAGTATGTATGTATGTACAAATACCGCTTGCGGGCACATACAAAAAAAGGTAGTCTGACAAATCAAGAACGACTATTGAGGCGTTGGATTCCATATGAAAGTAGGCAAAACAAAGGAAAAGGAAAAGAGCACAATGGCATGTTGTAATCGTACATTTGTTCTGGAGGGTTGATTGAAAAGTGGCAAGACAAGGGAACGGAGAGGCTGATTTTGTTGTCGCTATCCATAACTCGTAGGGGGAAAAGCAGGAAACATTAGAGTAAGCTGAAAAGTGACATATGAGAAAGTAACTGTGGTCGTCGCTGTGCAAAACATAGGGTTCGACGATGTAGACGAAGATATGACAATGGCAGAAAAAAAAAAAGATGAGGAAATTATTTTTGTATACATTCGAAGCAGTAGAGAAAAATGGAGCGTAGATTGAGAAGGAAATATTGAGAACAAGGAAAAGGTCTGAGAGCTGTTTGGGAAAAGTATGAAAAAATGCGTGAAATAAAGAATGGGTTGGCATTTGAAGTTAGTGAGGAGAGATCAGATTGACAGGCCGTGTCCTTGAGCCGCGTCCTTGACCCAACGAATATTCAATGTTTTTTTAGGAGTCATGTTCGTTATATAGATTTGGTAACTGCTATATTGTTAACGGGTTGAGGCCGTATATGGATACACGCTCAAGGTCGAAGTTCTTCTCCCAACTGTAAAGGTAAAGCTCCCCTTTTCTCACGTGGTGTCGAAGGACTTCCAGAGAAGGGAGGAGCGAGTGAATCGAAATTAAGCCGTTTTCTCAATTCTTTCGGAGGCCGCGGGGTCCTCGACAAAGTGCCTGGTGTTCGCCCTCCCCACGGTAACTGTGCTGGACTTGGGGTAACATTTACAAAGTCAGCGAAGTTGAACTGCGGCGTCGGGGTCCCAAAATTGGTGGTAACCCCTCCGCCAGGTGTAGTGGTCAACGAAGGGAGTACGGCATGTTGGCTAGGAGGGGTAGAAGGAGGAAAATCCCGTGGGCTCGCGTTTCCTCGGAAAATTGCTGGTATAGGGGAATTGGCAAGGAATAACAAAAGATCCGCGCCGTCTTCCCCATGCTCAGCTATTTTTCCGTTTTGAGCAGCACGGCTTCGATTCGGAGGTGGGGTGCGAGGAGGGGAGGAGCTGATCATTGACGAGCTGATGTTCTGTATTTTGACTGCTGGAAGTTCGGGTTCCTTGATTTCGTCGACCTGGTGTCGAAGTACAGGTGACGGTTCTTCGTCAGGTATTGTGTCTGACTCCGAAACAAATGAATGGGAATTGTCATTGTATGGGTGATGCAGGCGATGGGAGACGGGAGACGATTGTGGAAGACCATTTGAGGCCTTCCACGAGATCCGTGGAGCTTTGGACGGTTGCTCGGTTGTAGGGCTGGATAGCCCACGCTTTCGTGACCCGCCAATATTGTCAATGTAACTGGGAAAGAACATTGCAGCATGTTTGCTCCGTGAGGATCTGGGGAGTTCTTTAGGAAGAATGGGCGTTGGGAGAGGGGATGAGGTAAAGGGGGTTTCGTAGCGGCTGTCACATATTTCGGACGAAGAATCTGATATGCCTTCGGTTTCAATTAGGCCACTTCGTCCACCCTCCTGGATTGGCTGGAGCGGCTCGACACGACGGCGATGGGCCCGTTCGTAGCGGACCTTTGCCAGACCTAGACGGTCCTGGAGGTTGAGGGATATCTACAATGCAGCGGATGTTATTAAAACTCAAGCTATTTTCTTGGAGAATGGGGACATCAGGCACATCCAACCAACTTACCTGGGCAACATCAAGCTTATGAATTTTCCTCTTTGCAGAGCCAGGAGCGGACATTTTATGACAATAGCTAGGTATTTTCGCCAGTCCTCCGTCAGATTTTGTGATAGGCCGTTAAAGTTTGGGAGAGTGCTAGGTCAGATTGAAAAATTGGGATCGGGGAGCAAAGACAGCAGTGGTGGTGGGTTTGGAAGTGGTGCGAAGTCTTGGATTAAGTTCAATCTTACGAAAGAATGGATGGGAAAATTTGTATGCAGGGTGAAAGGGATAAGCTATGACAAGAGCTGGAGTTCATATCCTGTCTGCACCCGCAGACCTGGTTTGGTGGGAGGTGGGACGGAGGAGGCAGAGCGGTTTGTGTTGTGTGCTGTACAATCTTGGACTGTGGAAGGCTTTTGATGGTTGGCTGGCTGAGGAGGTGCTCTAGCAGGGGAACCCAGGTACAGACATACAACTTCCAGCCAAGTTTCTGCTGCACGCGACCTTGGATGGTACCCGGCGGCTTCCCCCTGCAGCAGGGGGGCAGTTTACCACAGCTGATAATTTTATGCGAGTTTCGCAGATGATATATACCATACCAAGTTTTGTTTACAGCAGAGGATCTCTGACCAGTGTCCTTAACTCTCATTTTCATTCTGAATACAGCTACGTAATATATAGCTAGGTACCCAGGCGCTAAGTTACGTATCTAATATTTAGTTCAGTTATGTTTCCTTTGGCTGAAAGGAATTGGGGTACTCCGTACATTCTCCAACACAAGGGCCACGAAAACTTCAGTGGAAGGTATGAAAAAGGAGCATTAACTGTTTCAAATATAGAGTAAGTATGGAGATTTACGTTTCGCAAAGTATGAGTGATCCGCCAAATTTCTTTTGAAGTTTATTTTATTTTATATTCATTATTTATATTTTTTGAAACAACAAGTTTGGATTTACAACAGCCGAATGCCAGTCAAATATTACCCTCTTCTCATCCCTATCGATCTTGAGAAACATGAGCGATTCTGTTCATGCTCATAATGTCCAGCTCAAACCAATTGAGATATTTATTACCTGTATGCAAAGGTGCGAGAAGAGGAAAATAAAGAGAAAAACCGCACGGTCCACATTTTCCCCCAAGGCAAAAAATTATTTTTATTATTTATTTTTACATTTGACCGAAAGTTACCTCCTTCAATATGCGCTTCCAGACTTGCCCGCAGCGACCAGAGGGGATTTTGTTCATGCTTACCATGGTATTATGCCGGGCATTTGAAACCATGTGGCCCGTAGATTGGGCGATGGGTGCGGGCGATGGATGCCTACCGTCGCGGGTGTAAAGAAACGATGGTTTAAATATTTCCCCCTAGTTTGTACAGAGGTTGTTTAACTGTGTCGCACGTAAACGAGGTCAGACCATCGCAAACGGTGATACCTCCCTCTCGCAGGATATTGGCATGTGGTGACCGCAAGCATATTCCATTGGATGCCCGCTTTCCGATGCCATAGCTGCTAGTACACTCCCCAAGATTGCTGATTTATGAAGATGGCTATGTTGTGTTGGGCCACCGGCGGTGGGACTTGCGCGACATTTGGTAGGAATATCCGGTTCGTCACGCTCTTGTGGCCGACGATACTCACCCGTATTGACGTTCAAATTTCAGCCGCACGCAAAATATTGGGTATGTTCGATTGTTGTAATGGTTGAGAGACGATGCCCGTGCTTTTGAGACTTTGCTATGGATGATTAACTGGAGGCACGATGGAAGTTGATTTAATCAGTGTTATATCCATCGTTTTTTCCTCTCTGAAGAGCCGGCATCTTTTATGTGTAATGCTTAATCGCATAGCGAACTCTTGTCTCGTTGTGATCGCCCTCGTGGCTGGTAAGTCCTGTTAAAGTACGGAGTATTTAGCCGAGGAACGTCCTCCCCTTACCTCGTTCGGGTATTATCAAACATGCTACACAGCATTAGTAGAGATAGCAGATTTTACAGGATTAAGAAAAGGGTTTGCATTATTAGAGGAACACTGATAGATATTCTTTTGAGGCTGAATATGGTGACGGTTAGCACATTTCGTCGCTAAGCATATCGCAGCGGAACGTACAATAAGTGTTACTAGTGCAGAAATGCGAGTTGACAGAACATAGAGGCAGGTATGTACTGTACCTGTGCTCCTTATACGGAGTAAATTTCTTTTTATTTCGTTGCAGAACTTTCCACATGTTTAAAGTTCTATCAATCCTGCATAAAGACCACCGTGTATGTAT
This sequence comes from Emergomyces africanus, assembly GCA_001660665.1. Lineage (NCBI taxonomy): Eukaryota > Fungi > Ascomycota > Eurotiomycetes > Onygenales > Ajellomycetaceae > Emergomyces > Emergomyces africanus. The sequence goes on along the minus strand of LGUA01000092.1, from coordinate 4,703 downwards.
GTACTGTACAGTAAATTGGTGGAAGGTGTTCACAGTTCCCCAGCTCACAGGCCACATGCTTCACGGCGCTAGATATCATTCCATAGAAATTTCAGGTTGTGGTATGGCTCTGGGAAGAGAAATTGTATGTACAGTACGTAGGTAGATCTTTCCACTAGGTTCTTTCTGTTGGGGTTGGGGGAACAAGCGTTGGCGTTCCTGTTTTGTCAAAGCATGTTCTGCTGCTGGCGATAAAATACTACGGAGTTACAAACTACAATGCTCTGTTTCTGTACGGAGTAGGTGCTAATAATCAGCGATGCGGATTATTTTAGCGGCAGCAGGGAACCTTTTTAACTTAGAGGGCAGACGATCAGCCTGGGCGCTGGGCGGGCTTCTTTTAAAGTGGCTTGGTAAGGTACTATGTAGATCTATATAAACCATGGAGCAACCCCATTCTGGTGTACTGGCATAAGTATTTTAGATTTCCTCTTCCTTGCATGCCACGCACAGTCTGATTTAGAAGTCACTGAGGACTTTTCATTTTATTATATTTCATTTTATATTTTACTTTAGCCTAGCTCGATTACTCACTCGTGTTGATGCACATGGCACAAATCAAACCGGCACATCCATTTCTATTCTGGAATAAAAATAGCCTTAGGCTCGCCGCGATGACAACATTATATGGAAAACGAAAACAGGGTTTTACGTTGTGTCTCACCCCAACACTTCAGTCGCACCACGGACAGGGGAGAGACGTCATCAAGCATCAGTGACAGCCCAGAATGATTACTTTAATCCTGGGCTACTGGTGTCTAATCTGATGTGATGGATGTTGGCTACTCCGTATGTACATAATAACCTTATATAATGTGTTGTTTTCGGGAGTCAAATGTTTAATTTTCGGGCGGTTTGGTTTGGTTGCAATGGTTGGTTGGTTAAAAAGATCCTTAACCCATCCCAAAAAATCCAAACTTTGACTCGTCACCCATCGCCATAGCTTCCACGGTTCCGTAACTGTTTCCTTCGTTTTTTTTTTTTCCCTTCAATTCTCTCAGCTTGTCTCTTCTTATTCATGCCACTCTTTCATTTTTTCGATGTGAGTGGGATCTGAGTGGGATCTCTTCGCACTCTGAACATATATGAAAGTATTATCCACGCTGCATGCTCGTTTGCAGTCTTCTTCTCTTCCTATGTGCTGGGGGCCTAACTGATTGCAGTCTCTCCTTAAAGACTGTATATATCCCCAATTCGACTTTCCATCACCGTCGTAGATCCTCCCCTACGTCTGGCTGAGCCTGCCATGTCCAACTCTTTCTCTCTCGCACACTCTTTCCCACTGATTTCGCTTCGATATTTCCTACCTCCCCTCCACTAATCACCCGATTTTCCGCTTCCTTGCAGATATATAGACCACGCGTCAATCTATCCTGCGCCCAGTTTCCAAGAGACCGCACAACTTTTACGACCTGCCAGAATCTCATATTCAATTTTAATAATGCCCTTTTTCAAGGACCTTCGTCGCCGCTCAAAGGCCACCTTCCGCTTGACCCCGTCTTCTTCCTCCTTCAATCCCAATGACGACGTGCTCCCTGATAAATCTTCTTCAACACTCAATTCCCCTGCCTCCAGCTTTCATGGCTCCTCTGTGTCCGTTCTCAATAATAACAGCATCGACCCAATCTCCCCGAGTCTATCCTCCCTCCCCAAATTGAACGTGAACGGATACGCCTCGCAGGTGGCCCCTCAGAGACCCGTTCCCATTGGGTCACAGTCAAGTCGGAGCAATGGCACTGTGAGTTTTAATATCATATCCAGAGACCATCCCTTCTATATGTGGCGCTCCAAAAACATGCAACTATTTAGATTTAGTTGTTAATAAAAAAAATATTTTATGTTATTCTAGAATGGCAACCCTCTTTCTCCAGTAAATTCCGGAAGAGGGCCTGCACCAGTGTCTCTACATGCGCCGAAGGTGCATTCAATTTCCGACAACTCTTGGGTATGTGTATAAACTTTTCGCAATTTTGCTGTTGAAAAATGCGCAGCTTGCTCTATAAAAGGGCGCTCATGCTAATGTTTTCGATCCAAGGTTCATCAAAAAATTCTCTTGATTTATGGCCAGGCTGGAGACGCGCGACAACACCCCATAGACGGAAATATAACTATCTACCACTTCCAAGATTCATTCCCTCCTATCACCTGGCCTGTCTCGGAATCCCACTTTAAGGCTTTAGTCCATCTGGTTCCGGGCCCCAACAAACTACGGCTAGAATTCACATCCTCGAAAATCTCAAACTCAAGTGCCCACTCGTCATGGGTAAACATAAATTATTTACCATTGGTAAACGCCCCTCCCCTCCAGCTAGCAATTGTGCTGGGGAGAGATTCTGATGGCCATTATGATGCCGTTCCTGAGAGGATAATCCGGGAGGGAAATGGGTTGGAGACTGCAATTCGGAAATTTCGAATGGCTGCTTATCTGTGGCAATCGTTTACTGGTGAACAGATGTATCGAAATATGTTCGGAAGGCGGTGTTTCCGATTTGAAGAGGAGTGGCAGGTTGGAACGCTAAGTTTTCGGGACACGAAATCAGACCAGATGAGAAACGAGGCCAAAATACACATTATTCGCTGCGACAGAACTGTTGACGAGCTGAGAAAGCTTAGTGTGGCGCGGCAGGATGGCACTAAATCAGATGGGAGTGAACTCTTCGAAGTTGTATATGAGTCAGTCAAACGCTATTTTGGGACCCGAGAAGGTCAAACGCAGTATGTCTCCGCACTACTACTTGATACCCACTGGGACCACGGAACTCGGACAATCACAGGCCACATTGCAGCTGGTTCTAATGAGGATGATATTAAACTGGCACTTTTTGGGTCATATGCATTGCAAAGCTACCCAGCGTCCATGGAGGAAGTAGTTGCAGCTTTCACTGACTGTACTCGAACCGACGTCAACTTCGTTGCTGATTATAGAAATGAGTGCGGAAGTAATTGGGAAGCTGCTAACTCCGGAATTGGAGGTCACCTCCACGAGATTGGCCATCTATTTGGCTGTCGCCATCAGGAGAGTGGCATCATGTGTCGTGATTCCGTACCACTGAATCGGAGCTTCACAACTCGAGAATCTTATTCCACCCGAACCAAGTCACAGGGCTTACGACTCTGCCTGAACGAAGACGAGTGCAACTGGCATAGACTTGATGTCCTTCGCTTTAGATTTCACCCGTGCTTCCGGCTGCCGCGTGATTTGCCGCCTTGCTCTGACGACTCGATTCAAGTATGGCCCGTGGACAATGGCAAGATACTAGTCACCTCGTCAGCTGGCATTGCCTTTATCGAAATCTACGTGGACGACGATGAGTTCTGCAGGTCGTATCTCGAATACGTGGACGGCGATGCCGGTAATAATGGCATCCCGAAGCAGATCGCTCTCACCGAAAGTGAAATACGCCAGCATGCCCCCGAAAGTGCTAAGAAAAACCGGAAGGTCAAGTTGGTGATATATTCCGGCAGCCTTAACACTTATACGGTGGACGACTTTAGTCAACTGAAATCTAAACATTCAACTGCTAAACTACCTAATGGACAAGTTGGGTACAAGGGCAACAAATTGGGGAAGTCTCAGTCTCTAGATAGCGTCTCGGAAGAACTATTTTTAGAATACGCGTTCATCCAGACGAAGCTTCTAGTTTCCCTGAAAGTCTATCACAATGGTTCGATATACGGATTGGAGTTTTGCTACGAAGATTCAACGAGCCAGGTGTTTGGGAACAAAAATCCAAATTCCACGTGTAGCGAGTTTGTGTTTGGTAAATCTAATAACTCCACCATCCCTAGTTCCTTACATTTCTTAGACTTTCCAAAATGCTAATGTGCGTTTTCATTCATGAATTAGACACTCGTCGGGGTGAAATCTTAATGGGATTTTATGTGAAACTGGGCCCGCAAATCGATGGAATTGAAATTATCACGAATCTTAACAGGAAATCCGGACTTTTCGGGAATGGCAATGGTAGAACCTGGTGAGTAGATACATGACTTTTTTGTGTCTTTGATCATTTTGGGTCCTCTTCACCTCGTCGTATGCGGCTTTAAGTGTGAAGCGTCGTTTCTGCATCGTCAATGTAAAACCTAGCCTGCATTTGCTAAGTGTAGCTAACTTATTGCATTACTAGCCATACATTAATACCACCAAGAGGTTACAGCATTGCGGGAATATCTGGATCTGTGGCATCTTGCATTGATGAGCTTTCCCTAATTATAACTCGATGATACTCCCTCCTTGCGGTCTTCACGATCCGTCAAATTCATATACTTCGACCAACAATTAATTACATTACACCCACGCATTACGGAAACGAGCATTGCGATCTTATCAAATAATTATAACATCCTTCGGGTCGCCTCCACACCGTCCGTCTGAGAAGCCCTGGTCGAATCGGAGACATGACTCGGACCCTGAATTTTTATATACCCAAATGGCCTTGTCGCACTCATCCTTCCAAAACCAGACGCTCTGAAAACGTTGGCTGAAGACAGCCCCAAGAATTTGTTATATATGCTCCGCGTATTCTATTATGCAAATTTGCGATATCATTTATTTCAAATCGGTTTCCATGGTGGCGTTATTCTGTCGGTTTAATATTGAGTCCTGAAATCGTATCGCCTCTCCCCACACTTCTTGGTCCTATTCCCATGGTCAGCCGTGGTAA
>LGUA01000091.1:0-34670 GCA_001660665.1 Emergomyces africanus | reverse complement strand
CGACACATCTGGCCACGGCTAACGTACTATACAATAAATAGCTCTCCGATAAGCAATGGGATGCTATGATTGCCGTCCACGCCACAGCCCCCTTCAAACTCGTCCAGGCTGCCGCTCCATACTTCAGAGTAAAGGATGGTGTGGACAGAGTCATCGTTAACATCAGCAGCACCAGCGGCATCCACGGAAACGCGTAAGTCTAGGATTTCCTCCACTTCTACAAAAATTACCCAACGCCTCCGATTTTGCCTTTCCAAATTGCCCATTAAACCAAGCTAACACACGCACGCGCACACAGTGGCCAAGCCAACTACGCTGTTGGCAAAGCTGGTATGGTTGGCCTTACCAAGACCATCGCGAAGGAATGGGGCCCCCAATTCGGCGTGCGCGCCAACACCATCGCTTTTGGCTTGGTGTTAACAAGGCTGACCGCAGCTAAGGAAGCTGGTGCCTTCATCACAACACCCGATGGTGAGAAAGTGGCTCTCGGGATCCCCACCGCCCAGTTGGCGACCAGGGTTGGGGACGACGAGAAGAATAAGTACCCAGATATCCCACTGAGAAGAGGCGCAACCCCCACAGAAGCAGCAAGGTCGATTCTGGGAGTCGTTAGCCCCCTGCTTAGCTATGTTAATGGTCAGACTATTATGGTTACCGGAGGACGGAATATGTAAGCTGGTGGGGAGGTTTTTTCGACATTATTCTTAGGGATATGTTTGTTATATAGATTGTAAATGCAGAGTTGTTTTACATGTAAAGCTTTTTGTTTTTGTGACCTGCCCCTTAATATCTATCTCCTTTCCTGATAATCTTCCTATGGCATTTAATGGAGGAGACGATGTTAGGGTCTCTGGGTCGCTGCGGACCTGGTTGGTGATCCTGGATATCAAAAGTTGTTTGTATGTGAATATGTGCGATTGCGATTGCATCCGGCGGTGCCACGTAACGGAACACATGAAACTGATTGTGGTTGAGTGGTGCGTGAGGAGAAGCTTAGGAAGGGAAGAATGTACATTATCGACTGGTGCACGAAGAATGCTCCAAGCGGCCCTGGTCACGATGGTTCACACACCGCAGCTGAAGAGACTAGGCTACTCAGTATGCTGTGCGGACATAAGCCGTGGACAGTACGCAGTAGAAGTGCACTTAATTGGTTGCATCAAGTTTGCTAGTTTCAGGATGGCGTATATTCGGGGGTACTCGTCTATATATATTTGGAATACCTTAAGGAAAACACCATATCAAAAAGATCTATTCCGGCTAGTAAGCAATCCATTCGCGTATACATAAATAGAAAAGAGAAGTAATTAATAAATGATATATGTACGAGCAGCAGTTATATATATGTTTTGTAAAGCTAATGTGATATCGAAGACAATTGGGTATCAGTGTGATGAGATGAACAGAAGACGGACGTGGGAGACAAAAAATTAGACATGGGAATAACGAACAAGAGGTAATAATAGAAACAGTAAGATCACGAGCGCCCTTCCAATAAATTACCAAATCAACACCGTAGCAAAATATGCAATTGATACGGAAACCACCAAACCAAAGAATGGAAAAAACCCCTTTTTATGTAAGACGCGCCAATAGAAAAAACGGAAATACCAGAAGGATATCCTGCCCTGTCCGTACTTTCTTTTTGTTTGCGGTTATGGAGCCAAACGCCAAAATGTAATATTTTCCCTGATCCCAGATAAAACGAGACAAAACACCACGGCGAAAGAGCAAAAATTTGTACAGTTTCGTCCGTACGCGACGAATAAGTCAAGGAGATATTTTAGTACAGGGCGTGACGAGAGGAAATTGCCTTCAAGGAGTAGGAAGGAAAAAATGACAAATCCAACCAAGGAAATAAAAAAAGGAGTGAAGCGTAGAGACAAGATGAAATGGGTCGATCGAAACTATTATCGAAACCTTTAAATAAAGGGGGTTTCCAATTCGGGAATTGATACGTATCCAGGGGAAGTAGCAGAATTTGGCAAGCCCAATTGTCCAGTGGGCAAGATCCAGCAAGGCGGTAAAATAAAACGGATTAGGGGATGTAAATAATCCAGCGGAATGGCCAAAAAAAAAATGATGAACTCCTGTTTTGGGGCATTTTTCGTGAATTTTGCATGAGTCGATAAAAGAGATTCGTCGCGTGATGTTGTATTAAAAAAAGGGTATATAGATTTCAGAGAAATGTCCATAGAAGGAATAATACTCGTGTTCAAGAGGACATGTATGCCTTTTCAATATACGGCAATAACGGGCTCCATAGGATGTTGTCGTCCGAGGTTTTTCTCAGCAATGTCGGTGAAAGGGATAAAGGATCCCCAGAAATTAGGTACCATTGAAGATGGCAGGTATTTAACATGGCTCGATGTTTGGCTGTAACGTGTATACTCGGATGAAGACGAGGAAGAAGATGAGATGGACGAACCGTCGTCGGAGAGAGAGGTGTCAGAAATAGCTGACATGGAATACTCTGCGTCGATTGGCTCTGTTAGGGGCGAGGCCGGGTAAGGAACAAAATTGATAGGATCATGGGATTCCTTCGGGTAAGGGTAGCTATGGCAAGGTGGTGTTGGCGGCAGAGATACAGCAGATCCAGGGCGAAGAGTAAACCTTGGGCACTCTACAATCAATTTTCGCAGCTCCGAAATTGAAATTCGCTTTTGGGGATCGCATTCAAAAATGCGCCTCAAAATGGAATTGAGTTCGACCGACAAAGGTAAGATGGTCCTGAGAAACTGTGGATCCTTCAGATAGGCGCGGAAAGTAGAATCTTCAGAGGAGGCTCTTTTCCAAGGGTTCCGTCCACAGCATAAGTTGACCAGTATGACCCCAAGACTCCATACATCGTTGGGTGCAGACGCATATGGTCGTGGGGTAGATTGTTGGCACTCTATATCACAAGTCAGATCAAGTGAAAAACGAGCCTGCGGCATTTATATCTGGGCAAAAGGGAAGGAGTAAGACAAAGAAATAGTTGAAGTATTCAATTTACCTGGGGACATATAAAACGTTGAGCCGCATCCGAAGTCCGACGTATAGAAATCGGTGGTAGCGAGGCCGAAGTCAGCCAGTTTAACCGTCATGCCATGATCTGCTACCAAGATATTTTCTGGCTTAAGATCCCGGTGATAGATTCCAATGGAGTGGCAGTACTGCACGGCATCCAAAATCTGGAGAAAAGCACGTTTGGCAAGGAAGTCGTTTCCAACAAACTGACCTCGTTCAGTAATGTTGGAGAAAAGGTCGCCTTCCGGGCAAAACTCAATAACAACAAAAGTACAATCAAGAGAATCCATTATGCGCACTAAAGAAACCACGTTGGGGTGCTGGCTGGCCAAATGATGGAGCTTGATTTCCCGTTGCTGAAACTTCCGTTGTCTGGAATCGAGTCCTGATTTGTTGAGAGTTTTGACTGCGTATGGCACATGTGTATGGATATCGATAGCAGAATAAACCACTCCATAGGCACCTACCCCGAGAACGCTTGTGAGTTCCAGCCGGTTGGCGAGTAGCAAACCCAGTCTATCCTCTGGAGCATCGCATGTTGAAACAGGCGGCGGCGATTGTGGTGGTGTTGGTAAAACTGTGGGGTACATGGCCGGAGTTTGGGTCGAGAAAGCAAGGTAAAAATAAATGGGGTGCTCTCAAGTCAACCTTCCGGAATTGTTGGTGGTTGTGGTGATTGTATTGTATTTTGTCAGAAGACAAAAGGAATCCGGAGTACAAGATAGTACGTAATTGGGGGTCCTCAGATCCTTAAAAAGCTGGACATAGAGTATATAAATAAGAAAGACTTGGTTGAGAAGAAAGATATTTCGAAAGGAACGTTTGGGGGTAATGGTGTGCCAAAGATGTCCACCAAAACAACAACTAAGATAAGATTTGTTTTGTTTGAAGAGGGTGAAGATGACAAAACAAACTAAGGAGGAGAATAGGGCATAAAATTAGGAGAAGGATATGTTAAAAGGAGGAAAAGAAGGAGATGAAGTTGGAGAGGAACTGCAAAGAGTGGTCGAGGGGAGTCGAGGGAGGGAGAAGAGGATGATGTTAAAGGGATCGATAACTATCTACAACAGGCCATCCCTGATGATAAGAGAAGGAGACAAGAGGTGGAAAGGATGTGAGTTCAACAAGTTTTCTACTACTGACGATATGCCCAGAACTAGTTTGATCGTGAAAGTTTGCATGAGGTTTAGCCTGCGGCCTTCACCATTGAGAAATAAATAAACCATATCCACAATGACACGGCCCATGCTGTTTAAACTCTCTCTCTGGTTTATGAAGCAACGCGAATCAGGCTACAAATAGGAGGCAAGGGTGCCACCACACCATGGGCCCATGGAACTCTGGCGAGTCCGTTGTTGTGTGTGAGAGCGCCGAGGGCCGCCTTGAAGGTTCCCAGACACTATATTTTGGCCAGCCTGTTTGGGCGAATCAAATCAGATCGTTGAAGCTTGCGAGCCGACAGTTGCGGGAAGTCCCAATCCCAGGACCCAGAGCCATGCATCAATTTATGGGGCTAACTGGGGTACTGGGGCGAATAGCCAAGGAGCCCACCCGGTTAGTGTAGTAGATGACTCCAGCCCGAGATGCATACGAACTTGTGAGCAAAAAAAAAGAGGCTTGGAACCTACTAGCTTAGATCCTTGGCCCACGCTGCTTCGTCGGGGTTGTGTCAAGTCGTAGCGCCAAAGGCACCTGAGAGTTAGTTCGCACGCCAGTGAACCAAAAAAAAAAATGATGAGAAAAAGAAAAAGAAAAGAAAAAGCCACTTCAAGCGATCAAGTGCTATGGATGATCCATGAAGCCAACGAAGCCAAGGGGCAGAAAATTGGCGTTGTGCATCCAAAGGCCAGAAGACCTCTGCGGCAACTCTGGAGTTAAAATGCAATGTGCGAATACAGCCGCGTAACATAGAACAAGGCAAGAATGAGATCCTTTTTGTATTTTTATTTTTATTTATTTTTACTTTGAATTTTTTGACTAAACGTAATGACTGACTGTTTTCATGTTTCGTTGGTGCGTGCGTAGAGAAACAAAATGATATGGGAATATAATACTGCGTAATGGGCAATGACGGCCTTCGGTCGTTATTATTGGTGGCGGGCAGATCCCCAAAACAACCCTCGAAAGAATCTGGAAGGCTGGGCGAACGGAGAGGCAAATTGAGCGGGATCGTGGGCTTGGGCCATGGGATTCTGTGCCTAGGGTCGAATGCGGAATTTGATGTTAGTTAGTTAGGCCCACAGGATGGCGTTTCCCTATTTTAGGCTAGCGCTGTCGTGGCTGTGGGCTATCAATGATCCTATTATTGAGGCCATTTAATGAGAAGCGCCGAGTCAGAGAGGCAGAAGTGTCCTTGGTCCCCCCCCTCCTCCAAAAGTGATGCCAATACGTGGTGGGCCGCCACGCTCCCTGCCCGCCTTCGAGCGTAGTTTCCAGCACAGGCTGCAACACCGCCCCTTGTTTAATCCTGGATGCTGCTGTTGTCGCAGGCAAGGGCAACAAAGCCGAAAAAGCTGCGCGAGTTGGTGTCAAACGGACAGGATGGGCTCGCCGCTCGTGTTTGCCATTCGGCTGCCTGCGGTCCAAGATTCGTGATGACGCCCCTTTCCTAAAAATTTAATCTACAAGTCTATAGCGGCATCATTTTCATAACACAGTGAATGTTCAGTGCCTGCGAACCCTGGCTTGGAACTTCGAATTCAGGAACATTTGGCGACTTCGTGATATTACAAGTACCTGCCACATTTTGGTCTCTTGACGGAAAACTGTCATGCTCTGGCATCAATACGGGATCCATCCCGCCTCCAATATATCTTGACTATAGGCAATTCAGACGCGGCAAGCATTTACGCCGCTGCAAGTCAAACAATGTGCGTGCGGAGTACGAAGCAGTCCATTAACATATTTTCGATGCCCATAATTCTTATCATGTAATACGTCAAAGTACGGAGTAGAGTGAATGATTTTTGGTCAGTCAGGCTGATCTTTCTATTTACGGATGCTGTCAAAATGGAGCTGACTGCTTGTTGCCCAGGTTCTGTTAGCTTACATGGGATCAAAAATAAACAGGAATTTCATGGAATTTGTGGGGGGGAGGCGCAAAAGTCGTTTGGTGAGAATTTCGAAAATTTGATTACAATATCCTAACTGCGTACAGACTACGGAGTACGGAGTACTCCGTTTTCCTGTACAGAGAATGTCAAAATAGAGCAGGATTGCTTTTCATAGAAACACCGGCGAAACAAGCCAACCATTGTCAGGAACGGCGGATTTCTTGCATAATTATTTCCGAGCAGCTAAATGAAGGAAGAAACTTTTTCCTTCTATGGATTATCTCCTGAGCCGCTCATTGTTGTTTTGTGATCCATTGAAGGATGCATGTGATGTCCAGGCCATGCCATGGTTTGACGATTTACTGTTATTGGCTGACTGGCGGTAAAGTTTTGGTGTGCATTCAGGTGGTGGTACAGAGTACTCCGTACTCCGTACAAAGCTGTACGCAGTACAGTATCCAATCCAGCGCCCAGCGCCCATTGCCCAGTGCCCAACTAGGCCCCTTGTGCAAAAAGACAGGAAAAAGCTTCCATTCGAACTGATCGGTGTCAGGCGAGTGGAGCGTTCTGAAAAATACTGAGGGGCGATCCTGGCCGAAGGAAAATCGCTAATGAACGCTAGAACCCTCTTAGGGCCTTTTTATGTCCGAGAATTGCTGGTCTATCATTTAAGGGGGCTGCTGAAACTCTCCTGGGCTCCCTTCGAAGCAATCCGCAGGGCTCCGAAGGCGGTGGAGGACATACCCCTCAGGGCCATCACCTGACACCTAACTGCGTAAATAACAACCCTAATACTCCGTAATAACAAGTGGCTTTCCATCGCAGCCGCTGGCAAGTATCAGGCCATGCTCCACTCACCTTCCATAATAAATTTTCAATGGCTGTTTCACAAGGCCCACTACTGAAATTCTGCCACCAGCTTTTGGAAATTTGAGTGCCCCCGCTTGCTCGGATATTCAGTCGAGTTCAGTCGTCATCAGATTATTATTTGAGGTCGCGAAACTTGAAATTTGCACTCCTGTTGAAGAATGGCTACCACTCTTGAAGTTTACCAAACTCGCCGAAGAATTAATCCATACCATTCTGCTGGAATTATATCATCAAAATGATGTTGTAGTAATTACGTCATCTTCATACCGCCTTGCATTTTAGCCAATCAAAAGCTAAAATTCCATTTTGCCGCTCCGAAATAATGGATATCAAACTGATATATATCACATGATCTGAAACGTCATCCATATGGGCCCATTTTCTGAATTCGGGGCTCCCCGAATTGTCTCCAGAAGATCGCAGTGTGTCCCTTGCTTTTTAATTCCCTCATGCAATATTTTCCAAAGTTGTTACATCTTACGCAGTAAGGTCCAGGGAGCCAACTAGACATTTTTTCCGCCTTCCAAAGTTTCCAACATGGCATTGTGCATTGTTGTGTTTCCGGGCCATTGGCCATACAAACTTGCGCAATTTGCGCATTCTATGATTAGCATCGCGAGGGAGGCAGCGCTTATGGCATGAATAATGGAATGGTAAGCCTCATCCTTGCGGGCATAAAGGCGCCAAGGGATCCAGGGATTCTGGATTCTGGCAGAGATTAAAATCACATGACGATTCCGTGATGGCGGCTCCCATGCCGTTCATTGTTGGGGCGGGATCGGATCATGTAACGTTTCCGCATATTCATACTGACTGCGAAGAAATGAGAAGATGGCGTTTTTTATTATTCATCAAATGCTATAGGAAACCTTGGAAGAAACAGGGCTGGATACTCTATGAGGTTTGGATGGGCGAGAAACATAATTAGTGGATGAGGCTAATATTATCTGCATAAAAACAATGCACACACCACATCTTCGCACATCCATGGGACACAACAGCTACTCAAAAGAGTGAGGCTGGCACAACTTGCTTGAAGGGTTTGGATGGCGTTGGTTTTGCTAGGTGGGTTTGCCAGCTATCCCTTAAATGCCGTATTATTATTCGTACAGCCCAGCCGCAAATCAAATGGGCTGGACGTGACTAGTTACTTACAAGCGTGTCCTCTTCAGCGAAGCATGCATTCAGCAAAGGTGGAAGGATATGAGTGGTCACCCCTTGGATGCACGGACTGCATTTTTTAGCAAGGTTGTATGATTTACCTATGACATAATCCTTAGGGTGTGCAGGCTGAGCACTTTCCATCCAGTGCCTTACTGGTAGAAGAGGGGACGAACCACCTACTGCGTAAGCCAGGCCAGGCCATCCAACAGTTTGTGCAGGGAGATGGTCAGCATGGGATCAAAGCATCAAAAACTAAACCTGCAAATGTACTCCGTAATAGTAGACAGCTTTAAACTCGCTGTGCATATTTTTATTCCGGTACGGAGTATTTTCTACCTAAATTATTTACTGCATTGCTGGAAATAATTGAGTTGGGTTCACGATTTCAAATCAGAGATTATATCCTATGCAGAAGTTTGAACTGAATCTCTGTTGATCCATTCCTACATTTTAACAGACACTGAGTAGCTTCACTGACCAATCCATTTGGTTGTTTTCAAAAATTAAATATCCCATTCATGCACTCTTTTTCGCTGCAATTTCTTCCACAAACGCTATTTTACTTCCGCTGAGTTTCATTTTACAATCTGGTGTCAAATGTGACGTGTCGCCTACAGCCACCTATTCAAGAGCCGCACCAATTGGCAATTACATTGCCCATGTGGTTGGCTACTGGAATGAACCCATGGAAAAATCAAGGAAACAAGAACACCTGAAACCTTAATGGAAACCGTTTAAAACATAACCTTTTGATAAACCTAAAAAATAGGTGGCGAGAACTGCTATTGACAACATCGTGATAAAGGAACAATAAAAATATAGTAACAGGAGCACTTTATCTCTTCAACAGAGCATATCATCGAAGTCAGCTGATATGAATTTGTTACATGGGAGAAATTCATTATTGCTTCTTTCTCCTTCTTCTTGAGGACCCCTATGTCGAGACACTAGTTACTCAGAAGCTCAGCCCCAAGAGAACAGAGCTTCCCTAGATCTTAGTGCTAGGCTTCCTGTTCAAAAGCTTTGTTCTCAGTGCTGCAACTGAAAAAACCAAAGATTTCTAGCTTGACTATCTGGTTTCCGAGAATCGATAGAGCTGGAGCGATCGTTGGAGTCGAAGGAGTGAACTTCAATCAGACCGGCGACACCGCCCGTTGTCTACTAATTCCTTCCTTCGTCTGTGTTTCAGGGCGCATGAAGTTATTCCATGAACCACATTGACTCCAAGTGAATTCGTGCTGACCGGGCTTCCAACATAGCGTCGGTAGCAGGAAGGCTCTTGTGAGCATCCAAAGAAAGGGAGTAGGATTAGGAACCTCAGACTTTAAAAACTCATATAATCAACGGCGTAGGTTCGGCACGGACGATGGTGGCGCAATCCGTTGGTGGAATCAGAGATTCGGAACCACCATCTGAGAATTCTAACATCATCGTCTGAATATGTAGAACTCAATCCTAGGCGTTCCGGAATGCACGGGCGTCCCGTTTTATGTGCCTTGTACTGTTTGGTTGTCGGGTTTGGTCAGTTATGGCAGCTCAGAGGACGCCATAGTCATGGATGATATTGAATCAGCTTGTGTCAGTAAATAAGAGTCTGCTGGAGTGAATACCGCAGGCCAATAATCCCGCCAGCAGAGTTTTTAAGTAGCCGCTCAAAATAACATGCTCAGCGTACGCCCACTTTGGATGGCATCTAAATAATGTTACCGTAAATGTGGGTAGGCAACATGATTTGGATTCGAGGAGAACAATTGGAAGTAGGTCTGTGTCCATGCAATATAATTTGGTCCGGTCATGGTCTGGGCATGGTCTAGTCTCCTTACACAATTTGCAGGATCATGAAAATCACTTTAGATTTAGAAATTCTAAGTGTTTTAGAAAGTCCGAAATTCTTGCCAAGAAGCATGAAGCTCTTGCCCTCGAGAAGGCTCATCGCTGCTAGAATGGCATCGTGTCCTAACATTCCATTCATTTTGAGTTGGAGCCGTTCTGGGTGCTGCACCAGTGGCACGAAACATGACATTAATGCCCTCCCATAAGATTTTGTTGAGATAAATGGTGTTTGTAGATAGCGCGTAATGTGCGTGATCTAAGAATTTCTCGGCTCTTGATGCATGTTCTTATGCTGGGTATGATGAGAAAAGAATAGCATCCGTACCTTTGACGTCTGCGACGAAAACTTCGAGGGGGCATTCTGAAAAGCGGTTTGTATTCAGTCAATATGTGTCCTTCTCTTCCTGAGAGACCGTTCCGTCGCCTTGTATGAAGAGCTTTTTCATGTCAAGTTCCACGTTTCACATTGCTGAGAGTAAACCCAACCATAGATTCAACTCCCATCTTAGCCAAATGAAGGAAAGGTATTACAACGAAAAATCAGATGTTCCCATATATGTCATAATGTGCGGTGATTGAGTGCGTACCACTAAATCTACTCCAACCTTGGAGATTAGAAATCGCACATGAGGTCGCGTGAGTTGAGAGATAAACGCGCGCTGAGCTGACTCATTGTGAATTCTTGGCAAATCGGCAAGACGCGCTACGTAAGCCCTCCTTTGCGAGCTGATGAGGATTTACGAAGTAGAAATTAAAGAACTGTACGAAGTACTAGGATTGTACAGGATGCTGCAGGATTGCATTGTATTCAGACTACTCCGTATCTAGACTACAGAAAGGGAGGAATATTTTTGCTAATATTTCTTAATAGATAAAAGAAAAACAATATAAACAAGCAAAAACACTCAGGGTGTTGCAGCAAAGTCGTCAGATACTTCTTTTTTTTGTGGCCAAGGGTCAAGGAAGGTCTTGGCACCATCATCATTTGACCACCGTCTTACTGCGACTTAATCACATCGTGGAATCCATTAATGCTACATAGCATATGCTAAATTTCAACTATTATTTTCGTACCAATTTTTGTCTGTTTGTGAAATCAGTTAAGTTACCGAACAGTACTGCCCTAAACTACCGTATATATGGGCTAACCTAAACCCCAGGTAGGGCCGAAAGGTCTGGCCAAGCAGGGGACCACAATATCCGGGAAGTCAGAATACACGATATGACTCCGCACCTGCATATGTAGCACTAAATGGGCAGACCTGCAGTTTATAGCATACAGTCACTTCGCAATCACAATGGATAGTACTACGGAATGCCGAAGCAAAAGCATCAGCCCTGATCGCCATCCGTTTCAGGATGAGAGGCTGCGGGTGTCCCATATCAGAGGACCAGCATCTTGGACGAATCCTACTTGCATTATCTCTAAACCTTTCTCTATTGTGGATGCTCGAGGGCATCCGCCCGCCGAGATCATCCATCTCACTGAAGATCAACAACGCCATGAAAGGAGAGTGAAGGGAGATGTCAGATATAAGTGGAGGTCACGGGATAACCGAAAGGGCAGGCATGCACTAATAGTTGAACGTCCAACAAAGCCAGGAAAAGGTGCACACGTTGTACCCACACGGACAGACTCTTTAAGGGCAACGCTGAGAGGCATCAAACGCATGGCAGTGCAATACCCCTTCTGGGACATATCATATGTGACAGCAATAGCTTTCACACTCGGTTCCATTGTTTGGGTGCTAAATTCATTTTTTGTTTTCCTGCCAGTGGCCCAGCCGAAATCGGAATTCAAATATGAAATTTTGAGCGCGGTAGGTGTGTCAGCATTCTTGGGTGCAACAATTTTTGAAGTTGGGAGTGTCTTCCTCTTACTAGAAGCAATCAATAAGCATGACACTGGCTGCTTTGGATGGGCGCTCGACCATGTCACCTCAGAGAAAGGTGGATCCCTAGTTCGAATTTACCCTCATCCGAAGAGCTGTACCCACCATCACGTAAACAAGAAAAATCTTGTAGGAAGAGGCGGCAGGGAAACCCCAAACAGCGACAGCCCGTCTGATGAGCACGGGCAGCCAAGAACAGATTTGCCCAGGTCACCGGATTTCAAATGGTTTCCAACTCTGAAAGACCTCCGAACGCATTATATTTACGAGCTGGGATTTCTGGCTTCCCTCATTCAGCTCCTTGCCGCTACCATATTCTGGATAACCGGCGTCACCGCTTTGCCTGGAATTAACAACCATCTTAGTGAAACTCTTGCCGACGGTGTATACAGGGCTCCTCAGATAATAGGTGGAACGGGATTCGTCATGAGCGCGTAAGTTTTTCAAAATAGATCTGGCTGTCCGCCGCCTCTCTCTGGCCGATGTTGAGCGAGAGGACGTTCGTTCTTTTTAACCCAGCACAATGCCTGATACTGTTCCAGGACGCTATTCATGCTCGAAACACAAACGAACTGGTACACCCCGGCTTTTCGAACACTAGGCTGGCACATTAACCTCTGGAATTTCATAGGCGCAATCGGGTTCACTGTTCGTTCCGCTTTATTTATATACTTGCATTTCTACCACCTGCGTACAGAACTGACGAGAACACTTACCTCACCAATAACATAGCTCTCTGGTATCTTTCTCCTTGCGTATAACAACCCCGGTTTGCAATACCAAGCAAGCCTCTCTACATTTTGGGGCTCATGGGCTTTCTTGGTCGCGTCGGTAATTCAATGGTATGAGAGCTTGGATAAGTACCCCGTGGAAGATCGACAATCATCGGTTGAAGGGGTGAAATGATATTCATACCTAGACGTAGTATAGGTCAGTAGTATACTGCATATGCGATTATGGAAATGGCCACTGGCAATCATATATCTGATAGATTATCCTACAGCATAATCATCCCCCAGTTGTCATGTGAACGGGAGAGGCATAATCTTAATGAGAATTCAAAAAGCACAAAGGCTCCGAAGCTTACGCATTTTGAAGATATGTAATCTATTTAGCAATACTAGTGCAGCCTATCTTGAAACATTAAAAGTAAGCTATAGTGGGAAGAACAAGGAAGTCGCAGCAGGTGAACAAAGACTATTCTATTCATCGTTCACCCACTAAATTGTGCAGAACAAAATGAACGAAGGAAACGAAAAAATAAGCATGATATCCCACGCGCAAAACGCCACGCTATGTCTAGATTCCTTCCAAACCCACGACCCCCCCCACGCCCGATTTTCTCACACTCCATTCCATCTTAAATTTTACCCCTAGAGATGAACGGATGCTTCAAGGCTTCTGAAGGTGTACACCTTTTCTCCGGGTTAATACTCAAGCACCGATCTAACAAATCAATAAACAATGTGAGTTCCTTCGTTTCTGAATCACTCATCCCTTTCGATCCTTTGCCCATCAACCTTGTTTTCAAATCCCTTGTCGGCTTCTTAAAGTCCACAACTCTCGTCACCATCCGGCCTGAGACTTTATCCTCTTCAACGCTGCGGAAGTTCAGAAACTCGTCGAAATGGAGATAGGTAAGGGTGCCTCGCCGGAGGAATTTGGGCGGGAGTTTACCACGGCATTCCATTATAGAACGGAGCATTTGGTTGTTAGTGCGGCCAGTGAAGAGAATTTTGCCAGTATATAGTTCAAAGAGGGTACAACCAATGGACCACATGTCAATAGCATAATCATATGGAATTCCTAGGATGATTTCGGGAGCCCGGTAGAATCGGCTGACAAGGTAAGGCGTGATCTCATTCTCAGAGGCAGGAGACGCGGAACCCAGATCGCATACTTTCAGAAGATTTCGATTTTCGTTGACGAGGAGGTTGTCGGGTTTTAGATCTGCGTGGAGGATATTGCATTTGCGGAGAAGACTAAGGCCTAGGAACATCTGGTGGGCATAGGTACGGATAGCCCTGAGATTAATGCCTACATCACGACCAAACTTCTTCAGAACTTCGCGGAGATTCATGCTGAGGTTTTCGAACACCATGCAAAGGTGGCCTTTGTGATCAAAATGCCTCTCAAATCGGATGATATGTTTCTTGTCATCTGGGTCTGCCGCCAGCAACTGTTCCAATAACTCAATCTCCTTCATACCGGCTTTTCTCATAGTATCATTATTGCGAATGATTTTAATGGCGACGAGCTTTCCTGTTTTCGAATCCGTAGCACGAACTACTGAAGAAAACATACCCTTGCCCAAATTCTGCTGGACATGATACCGCCCATCAACCAGCTCACCCAACATGACGTTATAGTAACCTTCAGGATCATCCCAGTTATCCATCATGCTCATATCTAATTCCTGTGGTATACTTGGCTTAGCTGCAGCCTCGGGCGCATTGGTGGCAATGGGAGTCTCCTCAGCAAACATATCGTCGTCTGGCGCAAACATATCTATATCAAGATGGTTCGGTTTAATTTGAGCTTGGTTATCTATGGTAAGGTCGGGTACGGCGACATCTTGTTTGGCTATTTTAGTTTCACCGTAAACACCAGACGATATCTCTTCACCAAAGTGCCGTTTGTCGTGACGCATTTTATCCTCTCTCATGTCTTCGGTTGGGTCGTAGTCTGCAGAAGACGATTCATCCTTGTCAACGCCGTTGGCAGTCACGACGCTAGCGTTAGCAAGGTCTTCATCTCGCGAAACTTTTAGTTCAGTTGGAGACGGAGCTCCAGACGTATCCTCGGGCGTCTCTAACGGGGTACCTAAATGTAAATCTATAGATAAATTAGATTCAAATCTACCACCATGGAATTGGGCACTTGGCTGACCTGTTGCGGTATCGTTACGAGCCATAGATTGACCGGAATTCTCTACTGCAGAGTCTGTCTCATTCCTAGCTTCTAGGGCCTTGATGAGGAGAGGTGTAGACTGATCACGATACTTAGCTTTGATGGCTTCGCGGCGCTTTCGGCGTTGCTCAATCAGTGTAGCTTCATCAACTGGTTCTGGTGGGGGCTCGTTGGTTTCATTATCATTGCTAGAAGCAGGCGTACTGGGAGGGCTGTTAGGACTCGTTCCGCATTTGGAAGGAGGGACATACATATCCCATTTATCCGATTTGGCGGCGATGTGTGAAGCCTGTTGCATCTGATTTCCTCGAGATTCAGCCTGTTGTCTCTTTTCTCGAGCGTCACCTGGAGGTTTTCCCCTCTCGCTCACTAACTGTTCAGTAGACGGGCTCCTACCACCCGTGTAACGGGTTTTGGATAGTCTATCACTATCATAATCACGTTCATCACCTGAATATTTCTTCGAGTTTCTAGTATCGCGGAATGGGGACCGGCTTTGGGTCCTAGGGCGTTTCCTAGAATCGTAATAGCCGTCATCTCGGTCATTTTCGTAATACCCTCGCCTGCGCTGTCTCGAGTTGTATCCGCCCTGATATCTATCATCGTATCTGGAGGCTACGCGGTTCGAGGGCATCGTTCGACCGCCCCTTTCAGAGTCGTAATCAACATCGCGTCTTCGTTTTTCGTTTTTGATTCCACGATATGGGGAGCGGGACCTTGTTCTCGATCTCGATCTCTCACGACGAAACGATCTGGAAAGAGAAGCGGGGGATCTTGGCGCAGAAATATTGGTTCTGGGATTACGGTCAACGTTGATGCCATTAACAGAAGTCTGAGACGTAGTTGCCTTCGTGTCTGAGCCTGACTCGATGATCTCACCCTCCGAAGGGGTCGATGGAGACCTCGACCGTCGCGACGTCATCACAGCGATTGTTCTCAATCTTATTTTTCTTACAATGAAAAGAACAGTCCTTTGTGGACCGGCGGGTATTTTCTTTTTCGGGGATAACTTCGACCAGACGTGGGAGGATAAGCTTGAAGGGTATGATATCTTCAGTTAGCAACGGTGCTTTTCTCGCTGGGTTCAATAATGGCTTTGGGTGATGGTGAAATGTCCAACCCGACTTGATATGTCCTCACAACACGCGGCGTACCACTAGAAGGAACACATTCGGTAGATGAAGGGTATGGGGAAAGTAAAGAAGGGCCTCTTATATATAGAGGCGCTCAAGGTAATGGGAAGTTGGATGCATGTCTGTAGTTGAAGTTCCATGGCGGCAAAAAGATCGCATGTCCAGCCGGATAAAACCTAACCTAATTTGGCACTAGCGTGCACCGCCACTTTGCCAGCCAAACAATTTTCAGGCATAACTAACCTTCTGTCAATACTTGAAGGCGGTTCTCGTGTAAAAAGCCCTTTTTATTTTTTTGCGATAAGAGGATACTTATTCTCCTTGTCAATATATACACCTCCACTTACCCCAAGGTTACTCTCAGATCCATCTGCAGCACTCCACAAAATGGGTGGTCAAGGAAGAGAAGGTCAGTACAACCTCCCATACCACCCCCTCTCCCCCCGGGGGGTTGATATTAACCGTTGTCTAGGCGGAAAGGCGAAACCACTCAAGGCTCCCAAGAAAGATAAAAAGGAACTGGATGAGGATGAACTTGCATTCAGAGAGAAGCAGAAAGCTGGTATGGGCACCTCCCTTGATTTTTCCTAAATTATCGCCATCATCCCATTCTGCAATATACGTGTGAGGGGGGGAAAGCTCAGGTGTAAGCACAAAAACACAAAGCTAACTTCGCTTCCAGATGCCAAAGCCAGAAAGGATTTGGCCGATAAGGCAAAGGGCAAAGGCCCTCTGAACTCCGGACAACAGGGTATCAAAAAGTCTGGGAAGAAATAGACACCAAAACACACAGCAACCGCACACACACACCTTCTATCCCCACTTGATCGATTCGAACGAAATAAGGGTGGAAGTGTGGTGGATGGGGGGTTAACTTGTGTTGCGTGCTACGAAAGACCTACAATCACGAATAAACGAAGTAGTTGGAGATCTGGAATGATAGATAACGAAACATGAAGGAGTCCTTTGCATTCGCGCAAAATAACCCCCGCCCCAACGCCGGCTCGATGCTGATGGTAGGGTTTCTTGTGCGAAGAGTTTTCCTTCTAAATTTATTTATTAATTTTTTTATTCTACATCTGGGAAATCAACATTGATGTATTCACTACCGCTTCACATCCAACAACGATCGTGTTTGATAGGGAAAGAAAAAAAGTGTATTGGGCTCTTTTTCTCTCTCCCCTTTTTACTTCCTATCGTTATCTACTTAACCGTAATACATCTACACACATTCGCGATAATGGCGTGTTGTACTAGGGTCATGATAAAAACCGTATATTCTTGCATATACATGGGGAAGAGTTAAGAAGCCAGGGGGGAAAAATAATAATAACAAGGTATCACAGTAGACTCTCTGCAGTGGAATAATTCAGAAGCGCAGCAAAGCGCCAAAGTTGGCTAAGAGCGCAGTTTTTTATACATTATCTGAGAAGGGGCCGAAGAAAATCAGATAAGCCATGCATGAATGGAAAGAAACAAAATGAGCACACCAGGAGTGTCGTGTGGGCTAGCAAGGAAAAGTCGACCACAAAAAAGGAGCTGGATTTGAGGGAAGAAAGAGGTATCGTTGGCCCATCCATCAAAAAGAAAGGGAGTCTTTTGGCGGATGGGCTTGTTTCAAAACACGTAGGAAGAAGAAAGAAGAGTATAATAGAAAAATATGAGGAAAAAGAGAACTGTTAAGGCAGGTCCTCAATCATCACCAGTAACCCGTTTAACCCAAATACTAGACGGCTGATAATATTTATCCTGATCCTGCTTCTTCCTTGCCCTCATCAACTTCATTCCCACGTCATGTTCCTCCATCCTGATCTCCATGAGCTCGTTGTTCAAGCTCTTGACAGATTTCTTGACCTCACTCCTCGTTGCCAGGTCATACGCGATGGAACTGGGTTGTATCACCTCTGTCAACTCATGGAGGATTGTGTTGATATTCCCCTTGCGCTGGGCGAGGTCGTTGAGCCGAGCTTCCATCGCATCGATGCGGTTGTCGGCTTCTAGCTCGGGCGGGCTGCGAGGTAATGTCTTTGCAGATGATGTTGTGATTTCTGATGGTGTGGGTTTGCGCCTGGTGGCTTTGACGAACGTTCGTGATGAGATGGTTTCTGTTCTTTCCGTAGGCATGGAGGGCATGGGAGGGGCGTCTTTATCTGCTGTTTTCGGGCGTGGTGTTCCTGGGGGGCTGCTTGGCGCTTCAGTAGTTGCATAGGTGGTCGCGCTGAAACGGCTCGACGGTTGTTGTTCTAAATTTATGTTCTGGAGCCTGGTGGCAAGATCTGGATCCGGGATTTCCGGTTGTGTCGCCCGAGGAGTTTCAGATTGCGCTGGAGTCCCGCTGCCCATAAAACGCGAAGCAGGAGTCGGAGGAACAACTTTGGCAGATGTTGGGGTGTTGTTGCCTGCTTTCAAGGGAACAATGGGTTTAATTGTTGGGTCGTTAGATACCGCAAGGGGTGGAAGTCCGCTAGCAGCATTATCGCGAGGGAGTGATTTGCGTTCCATCCCTGAGGTACTATCCTTTTGAGGCTGAGTTTGAATACTCAGTGGCGGCTGCGGTCGTGACGTTTTCTTGGTCTCTATAGGTTTAACGATAGCTGTTCGCCCGCTCGCACCTTTCCATGGCTCTCGCGGGCGAGGTAAGCGGCCCGGATCATCTTTATCGTTCTTATCAGCGTGCCGCCTCCCTTCCATCAATTTTTTTCTTGCCTGGTTCAATTCTTTCCCTTTGGCCAGAATATTAAATCCTTGTTTAGATGATTGTTTTGTTGTTGGGTTCTCCTTGGGAACAAGGCTTCCAGGTGTGGCTTGCGCTACCTTGCCTTTCTCATCGTGAGTAGGTTCACCCGAAAAATCATCCCACCTTGTGAGTCGGTTCGACGCCTGAGTGGGAGATATTGGGTTTAGTACTGTAGACGGAGGTACTGTGCTGGGTTTGCGAGTAACATCTTTGGTAGGCACGGGCACAGCACTTTGGAGCCGGCCGTCTCTAGGATGCTCTCTAAGAGGCGCCCTGGGAGGAGGAAACTGAGGAGGGTCATTTTCTATGGGAGATACATCAGGACTTTCACGCGGATGGCCGGTTGGCGCAAATACAGGTGAATCAGGGGGCGATATGTCGGTATACTGGCTATCACGGAATTCCGATTGGTAGGGCTGGGGGTACCTTCTTGATGGATGCACGTCATTATCGGCTGGCGACATGTTGCTACTGCATAGGAATCGCGTTTCGAATATATGGATGAGGCTACTGGCGGTCGTGAAAGAGGGTTTGCTCTTCTTGAGTCCGGCTCCGTTGGGCGACTTACATGTTCAGAGATAACATTAGCTTAACGACTACAGTGGCCCGAGGTGATGTCTGTAGAGGAGGTAGAGCTATGGAAACTGGGGATGCTCACAACGGCAATGGTGGTAGGCCTGGCCCATGACTTGCGTCGCCTCGACGGTTGTTGTCGGGCTTGTTCTGGGGATTAGTGGGAGAATTGATAGTCGTCATTGTCTGCAGGGTCGCATTATCGAAAGTAGTGGTCAGTAGCGTGGGATTGCCAATCACAGGTTCTCTAGAACGAAGGTTCTTTTTCCACATTGTTAAAAAGCAGAGGAGAATTGCGCGAAAAGTTCAGGCAAGTTATTCCTTTTTCCCTGCAAGTTTGGTTAAAAAAGATAAACAGCTATGTTTCAAGGGGACATAAGAAAGTAGGGGGAAATCGTTGGTTGCGGGCGCAGGTAAATACCCCGTAGCGGGTTTCAATCTGCTGCGTACCGTGAAGCAATGGCTCCAAGCCCCCAAGATCCCTTTTAATTTGGAGGCATATGGCCCGCCCCACACGTGAGGAATAGGCCCAGCTGCCTACAGGATGTGGCCAACCAATGGTCACAAAAATTCTGAAAAACCAGCCAATGACAAAGTCCTATATTGATTGAGCCGTGTCCTAGAACTCCTAGGGGTGGCCTGCAAGTATGGAGTAATTAAGCCAAATTGCGGACAAAACAACTATGTGGTTCCAGGAAGAGTCTGGAACTGTAGGGGGGTAAAAGATGGAGATATTTGAGGAGACCTCAACCATATGCCAAAAATACAGGACGCACTTGAAATGATGCTTTGTCTGTTTCACCTTTTATGAAGCATATTCGTGATAACAGGTTAACTCCGTAGTTTCCACCAGATATGTATGCATGCGATGTGTCATTCGTCGCTGGTACCAAGGTAGCCTGCCCCGAGGCCCCCGTTTCAGCTGATGTCACGTGCCGTGGATCTGTTGGTAGGCATGGAACGTTCCCAGGTTCCCAGGCGCTCGGAAATGAAATGATGAAAGGGAGGAGGCGTTAGCCGTGTTGCCTTCCAACAAACACCACCCGTCAACTACGATCCAACACTCGATCTACGGTTAGATCTTGAAGTCCATCGCTGAGTAGTTTCAGAAAATGGCAACAGGTACGGCATAGCCCGCCAATAGTATTTTGTGTTTCAAACTTTCTAACACCTTACCCCGAATCATAGATACTGCGCTGCCGGCCGAGGTGTACGTTTCCATATACTACCAACCCAACCCTATCCCCCATATTTCGTTGAATTGAGCCTTGATCCAAGAGCGATAATATGACAATGAATAAAACTGAGACTGAGATTAACAAAAATTATTTTTAAAAACTAACTTCTACACAACAGAGCTTCCATTGCGTCACCAATAAATCTTGTCCTCGTCTCCCTCTTCGTCGTCCTAGTCTATTTCCACTTCCGCCCCCGACAACAACTCGTCCTTCCGAAAGGACCACCACCCGTCGTCTTCCGCACCTTCACTCCAACAACCCTCCTCCCATTCAACGGCAAAGATGGTGCCCCCGTCTATCTAGCCGTCCGCGGGCGGGTCTTTGACGTTTCTTCGGGGCGCAATTTCTACGGCCCGGTAAGTACACAACAAAAATACGCGTTGTATAGTTGTATACATGTATCTTTGTATAAAATTCAGACTAACAAAATCCATGTTAATATTATTTTGTATACAGGGCGGACCCTATGAAAATTTCGCTGGCAGAGATGCAACTCGCGGGTTAGCCTGCCAGAGTTTTGACGAGGAGATGCTGACCAAAGATCTCAAGGGCCCTCTGGATGATCTGAGCGGGCTGGATGCTGATCAGTTGGATAATTTGCGCGGCTGGGAGGAGCGGTTTCTGGAGAAGTACCTGGTCGTTGGCAAGTTGGTTGCGGAAGGGGATCCGGAAGCGCCCAAGGACAGGTGATTGGTGATGTCACGTACCCGGTGGGTAGTGGAAAATTGGATATCATTTCTTTCACGCGATCGATATACCAGCTTTATCATGTGCATAATGAACTGTCACCGTTACGCAATTTTTTTTTTTACTTGACGATCTCCCAGGATCTCATCAAAAACAGAAGTGACATAGCAGAAGGAGCCCTTGGTATCCGCTCTTCGTTAGGAAATAACGTACCCCCTTCGATTTTTAGGACGGTCCGGCCGGTATGTTACGTTCATTATTTCAAGAGAAGACTACAAGGGAATGTTGGGAAACGCCGGCGCAAGTTGCTGATATATATTTTATATATATGCTCAGATACACTGTTAGAACTGCTATACGATGATGCCATATACTTCACCCCTGGCTGACCAGCCTGGACAGATTTTACCCAAAATGAACGAAAATATAGGGAGGAGAATATTTAATTTTAATTTTAATTACCATTACCGTTACCGTTCGTTGTCCGCGTTGATATTGCCCACCACGATGAAAGGACTGACTAGGCATCATACTCCAAAAAAGTAAGGAATTAAGTGAAATATCTTGATAAATATCGCTTCGACTCCAAAGAAGACAAAACCATACAGAACTGCTTTTGGAAAATAAAACTGCAGCGAAGCAACAAGCAGCCGAAACCCAAGGACGTACCAAAGTATACTAACATGTGGAAAGGGACACAGCAAAAAAATATACAAAAGAAGGAGCCAAAAGTTCGTCACCGTAGCTAGTTGCCTCCTTTTTCACTTTCTTTTCATTAGATGAATTATATCGTGAGCCATCACTGCAGCTCAGTCATAATGGCAGGCCATCAAAACCTGGAGAAGGAATATGCTGCAAATTGAAGAACGCGGAAAACATAATATTTTGCCCAGGCAAGAGGGAAAAGCAGTAAGGGAAATAAGGGGGACATTAGGAAAATCGCAAGCGAAGAGCGAAAAACTAGTAGCACCACTGCGATATTATTTCAAAACAGCCCACGGAGAACTCACTCATGTTTTTCGCTCTTGTGTTTCACAACCGAGGAGGAGTTCCAACGTGTTTTTATTTAGAGTTCATCAACCACAAGCTTAGCAGTATGTGAGCTCTTCTCCCTGATAGCATCGGCAGCCTTCTGCCCTTCCCTCCTGCCACTCAACGCCCCGATTTTTAGCTGGTCCATGACCCACTGCACGCCACCCTTTGCTCTGGAGATGAGCGTCGCCTCCTGCCGGCGCTCTCCATAGCGGAAGAAATCAGCGTTCCGCTGTGCCTCCGCACGCAATCTATTAATATCCCAGCTGCTATACCCCTTAAGTCCATATGACTCGAGGTATTTTTCCAGATCAACTTGGGACCAAGTGTCGAATGCAGCCCTCTTAGTCATAGCAGCTTGCTTTGCTAAATAATTCGTGACGGCAGCGAAATCTGCTCCACCGGTTTTGGAGGCGTGGTCATATGCCAATTTTGCTTTTCTCAGAAGCTCGTCGCGAGTGTAGTCAACGTTTCCCATCATTTTCTGATGCTGGGAGGATAGATATTTCCTTAAAATACCAGAATGTTAGTATGTGGTGCACGAATATTTATGGGAGGAAAGAAACGGTATTTCCCTCATACCCTAAATTCTCTTTGGTCCACGTATCAAAAGTCCAAGCAGAGTATCCAGTCATTGCCTTGTTCTTGTGGAGGCGTACTTTGGCAAGGAGTTCATCTCGTTTCGTAGTTTGCGGAACCGGCACACCACGAGCATCTAAATAGGCCTTGAGGCGTGAATCAGACCACTGATTAATGGCAGAATTGAATAAATTTTCTGTCTTGAGCTGCGCATCTTCTGTCGCACGAGCAAATTCATTTCCAGCATTTGAAGTTGCAGCACCATATGCGCTCTTGATAGAAGAAGTGGGGTTTAACACTAAAGAGGCACGATGTTTTCGTGCAAGGGCAATAAGCTCGTTGCGTTTCGATCCTTGAGGGACTTTGATGCCGTGCTTATCGAAGAATTCTTTGAAGTCAGATTCGGACCAGGCGTTGAACAATGCTTCCGACAAAGTGTTCTGCGCCGCCTCGGCCGATGAAGATGCCGATGAGGCAGCTCGTTGAGCTTCTAGACCAGCAAGACGGGCGTTGCGACGTACGCTAGCGATCAGCTTATCCCGAGTTGATGGCTGGGGCACATGATAGCCATGACTGTCGAGATATTCCTTCAGGTCCGATTCTGACCATTGCTCATAAAGCCAGTTCCCAGGGTAGAACGTGGTTTGTCCAAGTGTTTTGGCAATGCCCTCATAATTTTCTCGTACAGCCGCCAACAGCTTATCACGTTTTCTTGGCTGTGGGCTGGCAATTCCATGTCTGTCAAGGAAGGCTTTCAATTGGGAATCACTCCAACTGAAGGAACTGTTAGAAGGATAGATTTCCTAGCAGAATTCGAAGCGAACGTACGTATCAAAAATCCACTCCTTTGCATCACTAAAAGATTCAGACACGTGCTCTGTTGTGTGGGCCAGAGGAGTGTGAATGTGAGATTCCCAATTCGTTTTCACCAGCTCCTCAAGGTCCTTTCTATCTGCCGGTGTGGGATATGGGATATCTATGGGATATTAGTCATGGGTCTGGGCAGCTTCAGCGTTGCAAAGACAATCGAAGGAACTTGCCATGGTCGGAAAGCCAACGTTCAAGCTCTGTTTCGTGCCATCTGTTATATACTGAAACAACCATCTAGTTAGCTCCTCATTGTACTTCATGGCATTTACAACGGTACGCCACATCAGAAAGAGAAGAAAAAGTAACACAAAAAGTCACAGGCACAACTTCATGTTCGCATCGATATTAGATCATACCAGCTCTACTAAACCAGTTCCTCGAACCCGCCGTTTCTGTCACGGCTAACGTGATCACGAGGCCCAAAGCCCATGAGATTCTCATGTTGAGCGTTTCTAAGTACTAATGGCGCGATAAATCGGTGAGAGCAATAACAAGTATAAGCACGAGCTTCAAAAGGTCGATGAAGAACAATTTTATATTATCAACTGGGAAGCTGTCTTTTTTTTCATTGGGTTCAAGTTAATGAAGAAGTTTATGAAGGGCAAACGACCACATTCTCTGGGATATATCGGAAAAGCAGGTGTTTGCTCGCTCAGATCCCTATGACAGTGGTGTGACGTAGTATGCAGAGCTAAAATATGGGAAATTGACCCTGACTGGCGGATGCTTTCCCTGGAAAATAATGTATCAGTTCCTTGGAAAAAGAACTCTTGCCAGATCCCTCTGCATTATTTTCGACAATATTCCCATAGCAAAGTAAATGTTTTACTACTGCTAGCTTCACATAGAGATTGTTCGTCAGTTTCTGCCCCAAGCTAGGTCAGGCAGCATTATGTCATTGTCACGTGATTTATTATCTGATGTGGAATCTTGGAGCCTTTCGTTAGTTAAAATCTGTGGGAACGTCTAAGTGGTTGTATTGGTTTGCTATCTAGTGGGGGACTTATATGTGTGTGGTGTGTGGTGTGCGGGGCGCTAGTACACAATAGGAAGCCGGCAGGCGCCATCAAATATAAGGGTTTTATGTGGTTTTATGTAATCATTTAGAGTTTAAATAGCGGCCAATCAGCGCGCGGACAAACTGCATCTGACAACCTTCTCAGATGAGATCACGACTTTCGACTGTCAGGCATCAGTTCTCTCATTGTGTCCCTTTATTCCACTCGTTCAGTTCCTGCAACACAAAGATGTGAGATATAAGCGTACGGAAACTATCGTATATCAGTTTCAGTTGAAAAACCTAACTTTTACCTTGCCCATGCCCTGAAATTACTCTCCCGCAACTCACCATGACAGACACGATGAGCCCTCATTGCAAGGCTTTGGCGTCGCCAGACCTTTGGAATTTTACGCTGTCATTGTAAGTGTCACCCACCGTGATCCTGAATTTTAAGGCATTTTTACCTGACACACGTACTGTATTATAGAGGCATCCTGTTTGGCATTCTGCTCTCATATATCCCTCAACATTACAGAATTATATCCCGGCGATCTTCGTTTGGAATATCTCCGTATTTTATTCTACTAGGAACTACTTCGGGAACTTTTGCTTTTGCAAACATACTTGTACTCCCAAGAAGTGGGGAGGACATTGCTTGCTGCAAAGAGATTAATGGATTCTCCTGCTTTGCTGGGCTGCTGGGCATTTTCCAGGTCGGAGTGCAAGCGCTCTGTTTTACAATAATGTGAGATGAGCTATGGCTTCCCCGACGTATACACTCAATCAAAAGCGGATAAACATAAATTAGCAGCACCTTAGGAATATACTGACACGACCAAATATTCAGCCTTTTCCTGTTCGTCATCTTCTTTCCCCGCTCCACCCCTCCCACTCTGGCCAAACACCCATCGGCAGCGACACCCTCCTTCCGAATAGCTATCCTAGTCACCGCAATATGCCTCCTTCAAACAATCGCGACAGCCATCGTTGCCTCCATTATCGTCGTTGCATATTCAGACCAGCGCCAATTCTGCGCAAACCTTTTCGGAATCACGGCAGCCATCCTGTCATCCATCCAATATTTCCCCCAGATCTACACGACCTTCCGCCTACGCCGCGTCGGTAGCCTGAGTATTCCGATGATGTGCATCCAGACCCCGGGTAGTTTAGTGTGGGCGGCTAGTCTTGCAGCCCGACTAGGTACAGAAGGCTGGAGCACATGGGGAGTTTATGTGGTCACAGCCTTATTACAAGGAACTCTACTCATCATGGGAATTTATTTTGAATATATCAATCCATCAAAAACAGAAAGCGACCTAAGCTCCGAAGGGGCCACAGAAACGGAGTCTGGTGCTAACGGAATCGTGGCTCCTCGCGGCAATGAGGAGGGCGATATTCAAGAAGAGACTCCGTTGCTTCAAAGCGCGAGGTAATTTAATTGGATATTTGTTGGATATATATAAATACATACACTTCGGGTTTAAGAAGTCAGTAGAGTACTGCTTTTTATGGAATGCCTCATTGTTCTAAATGGTTGCCTTGTCTCCTTTTTCTCGTTCGGCTTTTGAGCATGCCACTGGAAGAAATGATATAACTACCAACATATAGCCGATTTTATCCATCAATTATAGATCGATTGGTACGAACAATTTGGCTTACACATTTTTCACCGCATTGTCGATTTTATCGTTGTTATCGCTGTTATCCATTGCCAATCCCGGTCAGCTATTCGAATCCGCCCGCCGCAATAAGCACGCCAACAAAATGGAAACGGGAGATTTCTCCCCAGAAAAGTAACCACCGAATTGAAAGCTACTCATTCCATCCCATCTCAAAAGAGCCGACTGCATTCCCAAATATTTGAGTACCAATTGCTCTCTTAACAATCATCCTAAATATCTCTACATGCTAGCCTCTTACTTCTCCTTTTTCTTAAACTGCTCCACCTCTTCCTCCAACGTTCCGAACTCCTTATTCTTACCAAGTTGAGCATAAGCCCTGTCATATCTCTTTTCCATATCCTCATTATGTTTGTTGACATCTTTCTCGACCTCTTTTTGTTTCTTTCGTTCCTCGGGACTTAGTTCCTCCTTAGAAGGACGCTTGGGGTGTTGCGGATCCACGCCGCTGTGCTGATATTCGTCACTAAGGGTAGGATGAGCCTTGTTGGATGGAATGCGATGCTCGAAGTCTTCTGAGAAGGATTCGGGTTCGGAGCGCTCGGGGGGTGGTTCATGTTCGCGATGGTAACGTTGCTTTTCTTTGCCTATATGGGATCGCATAAGCTAAGGTTTTTGGTATGGTTTGTAGGTGTAGAATAAATGGGAGGCTTGTAGTCACCATTCTTATTCCCACTACCATATGCGGCCCCCTTCTTGTCTTTCTCTTCAGTTGCCCCCGACGATGATTCGGAGCTTGTAAATCTTTTTAACCCTTTTCCCCTTTGGACTCGAGATTGATATACTGCCCTCACTGGTGAAAACCATTGCGAGGAAGTGTGTGGCTGCAACCTCACTCGAGGGATAACAGTCCGTGGAAGACGATTCATTTTGATACGACCTCCTCCCCGTTATTCCTTTTTTTTTTGTTGTTCCCCTTACGCTTCGTTCAGCTAGCAATGTTTCGACGTAATAGAGGATGCTAGGGAGCAAGGGGATTCCGCGGCGGGGCCTCCCGATGGGATAGCTTTCGAAACAGGTTTTTATCGTGTTATTAAAAGTTTGGAGCTTGAACGAGAACTTGTTTTACTTTTTATCGTTTCTCTCAACTTAGACCAACGAAGATTAATGGGATATTAAGGGATATATGTATGTTTGTTCCTGACTTAATATCAACAACTTTGCATGGGGTCATATGTTTAGCTGGGTAAATTTCTGACGGTGACGTAGGGAGTGGAGGAAGAATCGCCTCTCGATAAAATAGCTCCATCTTGTTCCCTGCGCAGAAGGTAGTAAAAGTGGAGTAGAGAGCTGAATATCTTTCCACCCTCAATAGCTATTTGCTTTCCCTTTTGCCTACGCCTCTGTCCCAAAATAAATACTATACTGAAAGGATATCATGAGTTGGTCGCATGGTCGTAAAAAATTGATAAGAATATCTCATTATACTATATACTACTGAGGCAACACCTATTTTAAAGTATTGTGCTTTCCATTATCAAACGCCACACGACCAGCATCAATCTAATCAAGCAACAAAAGCTATTAGATCGGGAGCCAGGAGCCAAATAACATGTTCATAATACCTAAATACCTAGAGAAGCTCTTTGATATAGGAGATTGTATGACATGAGATCGCAGGAATCCTCAACTAGCAAATGACGTCATCAATATCAGTCTGGCGAACTGAAAATTTTGGGAAATTTTCTTACTATGTAGTAGTACTGTACTATGGATTCACACATAACTTTTTTTTTTTTTTGCCTTTTACCCTCAACTCTGAAGAACACAGAAAAAGCAAGGGAAAAAGAGTGGGTGATATCGATATCGACATCCAGATATCTTGATATCACACTAACACGCAAAATGAAAGAGGAGTAATTCGCGTTCTTTTAACGGGCCATCGAGACACTGATACTATGGATAATTCTATAGCTATTTTAGATGAAAAGCCCATAATCGATTCTCATTTTCCGGGGGGCAAACGATTCAATGATTCAACAAGAAATCGTACCATGTGCTACTCAACTACGAAGGATAGCTGGTGGATACTCCTCCACCCCTTTCAACTTGAATATGGGAATATCAGTGACAGCATGTATGAATTGAAAGAATGATGGAATAAAACACACGCGCGCGAGTGTTTCTTGGACATATATGCTGAACCTGAATCTCTCTCTTTTCTTTTCTTTCTTTTTAAATATCTCCCTCTCCCGCATATTCACGCACTAACATACAACAATCATCATGAATAATCTCACTCACAATGGAACCAGCTGCACGTCCAGTTAAGCTAACTGAAGAGGAATGAAAAATATATAGAGAGGCCGTTGCTTATATGTACTATATGTGAAAGGGAAAAGAAGGAAAATCAGTCTGGGTAGTAGGAAAACATTGCTAGAGGTGGAGTATTTAATGCAGCGACTGAAAGGCACTGAGTGGGAATAATCGAAATTTTACATGGAAGGACGTTAGTACGAGAGCTTTTTGGCACGGCGCTTATTATTTTTCGGGCGATCCCACTATACCGAGCAAGATGTTCATGAAATGAAAGAGAGGAACGGATATATGTCATAAAACAAATAAATTAATGATATTCCCCATTTATATACTCCTCTTCAAGACGGATTTATATATTGCTTTAAATCAGTCACGGCGGCCTCAAACTTCGCCGCTTCTATCAAGACCAAATGTCCCCGCGACCGTATCCCATACTCATGAAATGCGCGCTTGGAGTCTGATGCCCCTTCTTCCTGCTGGAGGGTATATTGGTATCCTCCATAGCATAATGCATATTTCTGCAATACTTCATCTTCCGCGTGGAAATAAAATATTTCGTTTTTTGTTTCTCCGCCTTTTTTCTTCTTCTTTTGTGGCCGGTCATCCTCCTCGTCTAGTTTTGATTTGACTTCTTCGTAAGTCCGGGATAGAATTAGGTAATGTGCGAAATTGTAGGGTTCGTTCTCTTCAAGAGCCCAGGCCACCTCCTCCAGGAGCATGGTGTACATCGGTGGGACAACTTCGGGTGGTATGTTGATTAATCGTTCTGTTAATATCAACCCGATCGCTGGGGGGGGTTGTTGTGATAGGAGGCTGTTTAGCGGGGAGAGTTCGGGGGCGGAAGAGGATTTTCGTTGGAGGTAGTTTGTCAAATCTTTTATAACTGGTGATTCCTATACAGGAGGTGTTAGTAACGATAATTATGTCAACATAAAATCTGTCGTTCCCAAGCACTGATTCGCATTGGCGGGTTAAGCTGTAGAATCCATATATATAGATATATATATATATAATATAAATATGCATACCTTATGTTGCTGTAGATTCAAAACAGTGAGGAAAGCAAATGGGTCACCCTCATTCCCATCAACCTTCACCGTCGAGCCCAGCAGTGGCTGCGACAGTATCAGATCGGTCAATGCGGAGAGGTCAAATAATTGCGCATCGTTGTCCAGCAGTTGGCGCAGGAGCGTTCTGATGCCGTGAAAGTCCACCGCTGGTTGCGGATCGAACCACTCAAAGTCAACATTCACTATATCCATCTCCTACGGTAAGGGTTACCCAAAATTGCTCCAGTGAAATTCCATAGAAAATAAACCCCTGGTTTGGGGGGGGGGGGGGGGAGGTGCGGCGGAGTTACCTCTTCGCTGCTGCTATCATTTTCCCCCAGGGCACGGGGTGTATTGCCCATTTCCACGTCGCCATCTTTTAATTGCTTCCGCTTACCCATTTCGAGGTAATCGCGCGCTTGCAGGTGTATTTAAAAGAAAGGTGCTGGCTATGTTATTATTTTACGCCAAGCTCACACTGTTGTTTGGACACTTTTTGGTCAAATTCGAAAAATAAAAATAAAAATAAAAAATAAAGATGACGATTGCTGAGTAACCCCTGGAAAATATTTATTTAACTTACTAAGACAAGACAAGGTCTAAACTAGGGCATTTTGAAATGAAATATAATCCTCAGTTGGTTCCAGAGCTCATCTGCTACAGATACTAACCCATCCCACTGCCACTGTTTGAAATTGTAGCGAATAGAACGTATGACTGATGATGATGGTGGTGGTTATGAGGCTGTGATAGACCCCCCGCTGCATAGCAAAATATTTAAATATCAGACAAACTCTGAAAATTTGTGTTTCATCATGACTGGCAGTGTTTATCCCCGAGTTGCCCTGGATTTGGTACTACTACTGCTAATTAATTTCCTCTTCGTTCAAGTTTTTATCATCTTGACACCGGCGATAGTAATGAAGGCTCATTATGGAATTGGCGACTTTTCTATCTCTGATAAGCTGAAGGAACAGTGTTAGCAACAAATAATCAGTACGAAGATTTTTTAGCCCCTTCTACCAGCTGCTGGTGCGCGCGCGGCATTTATACTATAGTACCACAGCGTCGGTTTATCGTCACTCTAACAGTATCCATCTAAAGCCATCGATAAGGATTTTCTATTAGACCCCGTTCCTATCTCTGCCGGGATTTCAACATATCAGGGTAATCTTTTCAAGTTAAAAATGTCAACATTTCAATGGATATCCGCATCCAGGGTACTACTAGTGCCTGTGCCAAATAAGGGCTAAACTCTGTACTCCGTACCAAAAAGTGTCTCAAAATACCTCCCTGCGCCTTCGCCTTTCACTCAGATTTCTGCTTCTCCTCCGTACTATATACATACGGAGTACTTCCATACATACCTAGGTACCTACCTAATTGGGGGATCCCCGTGATTTCTCCCAACCCTAAATCCGCTCCGCTCCCTGCAATGACATCACCAACTAGAACTGGCCGCCAGCAGTAACAGACAGACCAAAGACACACATCCTCTTTCTGAATCACATTTCATCTTTACTTTAAAACTGCCCTATACGCTCCAATATATACAAACTAGATTGGAGTCTTCTACGTGGAAGAAGTACCTGTTCAGCAATCCGAAGAAATAGTACTAGTACTATCATCGTTGTGGCAAAAGCCTCAACTAGTCCTTACTAGTACCAAGCTTGCACGAAAAAAAATAAAAATAAAAAAATAGAAAGAGAAAAAGAAAATGGCCGGAAACTCCAAGGTCGGTAATCGCGGACTTTACGAGGCAGGAGACCAGAGACACTCCCCTCAGTCTGAGGCTATTGAAGCCCGGCGAAACAGAGACCACCCTCCTGTATCTAACCGCAGAGGAAGCCAGCATTTGAAGGAACAGCGCATGGCAAAGAATAGCTCAATGCCCACGGATGAAGAGCTAGCTAAGCATGACCCCACTGCTCCAGTGAGACCTTTCTGTTCTCCTTACACCTTTCGTTCCGTGTTTGGAGGTTATGGCTATTATTATGTTTCCCCCCCCCCCTCCTCTTCCTCGGGGTGGGGTTCGAAGTAAGACTGTCGGTTGCTGGGGGCCAAGGCCCCGGGGGGCGACGAAAGGGATAGGATTGAGTGTACGGAGTAAAAACAATCCCTTTCGAGGCTACCGTGCATAAGGCGTATAATCTTTTTATCGCTCATCCTCCTTTCCATCTACTAAAGAGAATACTTCATTTTTTAGGCAAAGATGCACGGCCATAAACCGTCTCGTGGCGCAGTGATCGATGCTGAGCTCCGTGCTGAGGATGAGGAACGTCTACGCCAGAAAGGCTACAAATAAAGCCGTCGCGGGAACGTGTTTACTAGGGTTAAGGTTCTTCTTACATATAAGAGAACCATCTGGCTGGTAGGTGGTGAGGAATATTAGGCTTGGCTCACCGGTGCGGGCCGGGGGGGGGGGACATTTGTCAGTTGGCACTACACACCCATTTTTATTTTTATTTTTATTTTTATCTTTTCTCAATTCGCCGAGAAGATTGGGAACCCAAGAATACAGTAAATACTATGCACAATGGCTGCCAAATTGCGCTGGATTTTTCTCGGCCTGTGATTTATTTATGTATATAACTAGCTCCTCCGTACTATATAATGAATATAATTTACCAAATCCGAAAGCCGATGAAATTCAACAGCAACCTGCTGGATTTCCTGTACTTAAAAGAGTCAATTTTTTCCGTGCCATGAACCTACATTGCTCATCAGAGCCACTGTACTCCTGGGAGATGAGGTTATTCGCCAATTCTGCCCTATAATGTCTTTGCTGTGTGATTTAACAACTGTTGGGCGGACCCCTGCGGATCATCCTCCAAATAAATAACCCCCTGTATCTAAGATAGTTTTAACTGTTTTTTGAGGGAGAAAAATTCAATTGATGGCGCACAGACCCATCACTTGATTCTTTTTACATTCTTTTTGTTGTACTGCTACAAGAGAAATAAACGTGCACTGAAGTTGGAACAGGGTAAAAAGGAGGCGATATGAAGTAACTCACGGGTATCCTATTAACAGCCAAAGCATTCTACCTATTTTCTTGAAAATTAAAAGAAATAAAAAAAAAAACTGGAAGAAACGAAAACCGAAGGAAATGAAAACTGAAAATAAACTTCAAAATCATACAACTAGAAATGTTTACAGCAATAAAATTCCGCCCAACATGCTTCCGTTTCCCTGCTTCGATCAACCAATTCGAGCCAACCCGGAGCGGTTTGTTGACTCTCATGAACAATCTTTCACCACGTTGAAGGCGGCGGCGGACCGAACCGAGTCTCTGACGCTAGTGTCTAATTCATAATCCTCTGGATGTGTCTTGGGCCCGGTCATCAATGTGGCGTACCAGTTGCGTTCTGGGTGTTCGTTTGGGGGAAGTGCTGGAAGAAGAATGGTCAGTCTCCCAAAAAACAAAATATATATAATAATTATCATTATTTTGGGGATTCAGTTCCTCACCAGATACCACTAAGAAGGATGAGCAATATTGTATCTTGTTACATTCCCCCTTGATGAACTGTATCCACGATTGCAAATCGTACTCGCTTAAGTCTCTATGGTACACTGCCACGACACGACCTGGGTATAGCGAGGGTCCCGGAATCAGTTTCCATCACTGGACTCAAGCAATTTGACTTCAGAGTACGCCTTGTCGCAGTAGTATGTTGAAGGATCTGTGGGCATTCCGGCAGCCAAGGCCGCAAGGGTAGTTGCCAGCAGAGTTGACGGCTTCATTTTTCTGTTTTAAAATAGCGAATAATAACAATCTGAATGAATAAAGAAACGTCGCAGTTTCGTCCACGTAGAGCAAGAGCAAGCAAGAGCAAGCAAGAGCAAGCAAGAGCAAGCAAGACTTGAAGTATATTTATATGTTTCTCACCTATTTTATTTTTATTTTTTTGAGGTGGGGCTCGAGGGTATTTCGTTTCCTTTAAAATATTCCTCTAAAACAACCTCCATGAAACCCCGTCCCAATTGAGCGGTTCCAGCCCTCTAGAAGAAATCTTAACAAAACCTAACAGACGGGGGAATGGAAATCAGGTAACTGTACATGGATACCTTATGATACCGTAAAATCCAAACGTCGAGAGCTCGAACCGCGGCGCTTCTGGATCTCTTTATCGCCAAAGCAATGATTAACCTAGCACAGCCGCTCGGGCCATTTCATTTATTTTGATTTGATTTTGAAGATACATTTTCTTTCGACAAAAAGATTTGAACGAGTTGGGGGTTGTTATCGAACCTACCAAACTCAGGTGAATAAAGTTCACCACCCATCCGCGGTTCGGGGGGTCCCATAACTTTGGGGACTGTATATGCAGCCAGAGAGATAAAAAGCAGCTTTTTGGTATTGGAGATCTATCAATCAACTACTCCGTGTTAGTTGTAGAGAACTACCTACAGTACAAAGAAGCAGAAGCAGTACTACAGAGTACTAGTAGTAGGAAAAAGACGAGTTCTTGATACTACCAACAGTTTGCTTCACAACATCTATCAGACCGTCAAAGCCGCTGGGTATCAAAAACAAATGACCCTTAATCTCTAAGGGCGTCCGTCCTTTTTGGCGTAGTGATGTAAGTTTCACAGTTATGAGACTGGAAGC
This sequence comes from Emergomyces africanus, assembly GCA_001660665.1. Lineage (NCBI taxonomy): Eukaryota > Fungi > Ascomycota > Eurotiomycetes > Onygenales > Ajellomycetaceae > Emergomyces > Emergomyces africanus. The sequence goes on along the minus strand of LGUA01000091.1, from coordinate 488 downwards.
TAGAAATAAGGAGCACAGATTCGAACCAGAGTAATGTCAGACAATTGAGGCATTAAGCAAAAAGTGGTACAGTGGATAACTAAAATATTAGTTATCATGTTCATCTTACTCGCCTTCTCCTCCTCTCAGATTTAGAATTCACGCTAAAAATAGCAGTTCAATCTGGGAGGGTGTATGGGACCGTCAAAGCCGCTGTGTAGTATCAAAAACAAATGACCCATAATCTCTACTAAGGGCGTCCTTTTTGGCTTCGTGATTAAGTTTCACAACACCCCATCTGTCATGGCTCTCCGAAAATGGGAGCGGTAGGGCATATACTGGTACTTTCCGGACGGTTGCATCTAGTAAATCACCGCACAATCTGATATTATATTCAATTATTGACCCTCTCAGAGTTATTGCCCAGGGTCTTCTGAGATATCTGCCATTTCTTTTCTTTTCTTTTCTTTTTCTTTTTCTTTTTCTTTTTCTTTTTCTTTTTCTTTTAT